>CAUYSK010117952.1:0-50395 GCA_963575035.1 Avahi laniger
TGTAGAAGACTGAATCTGGATCCACACCTCTCACCTCTCACAAAAATCAACTCACGCTGGATCACAGATCTAAACCTAAGGAGTGAAACTATTAGAACCCTAGAGGAAGAAGTTGGAAATTCTCTTCTAGACATTGGCCTAGACAAAGAATTTATGAAGAAGACCCCAAAAGCAACTACAGCAACAACAAAAATAAATAAATGGGACCTAATCAAATTAAAAAGCTTCTGCACAGCTAAATAAGCCTTTTGTCAGCCTTACAAACCAAGAGTGTCTTCTCAAGGGCTTGGGGACTATCTCTTTGAAATGTAAACATCAAGGAAGACAGTACCCCTATCTTCCCATCCTTATGGGAGTTTAACTCAGGCATCAGGCTCCAAACTGTAACTATGGTTAGCCCTTAAACAGCAGGGCTTTGAACTGTCTGGGGGTGTGGGAATCACTTACACAGAAATTTTCTTCTGCCTCTGCTACCCCCTCAGACTGCAAGGCCAGCTTCTCTCCTGCCTCCTCCTTCTCAGCCTACTCAGTGAGAAGACAACTTGGATGAAGACCTTTACCATGATCAACTTCCACTTAATGAACAGTAAATATATATTTTCTCTTCCTTATGATTTTATTAACATTTTTTTCCTCTGGTTTACTTTATTGTAAGAATATATTAATATAATACATATAACATACAAAATATGTGTTAATTCACTGTTTACATTATCAGTAAGACTCTGGACAACAGTTGGCTATTAGTAGTAAAGCTTGGAAGAGTCAAAAGTAATAGAGTGTTGACTATATGGGGGGTCGATGCATCCTAACCCCAAGTTGTTCAAAGGTCAACTGTACCTCCCTTTATGGAAATCTGGCAAGTTTTGTTATCCTTTCGATGAAGGCAATTCGCAAACATAAATGGCCACTGCAATTGCAGGTGAGTTTATGATGAACTATGTGCAGCAAATAGTGCTGTCAAGACCTCCTGCTCAAGGACTAGTTTTGTTTATCTTAGGAACATGTATGCAATGATTGGTATCTGGTTAAAAGCGTAAGATTTCTCTTTTCAGTGGGTTGCCTATGATGTGCATTGTATTCTGGTTTAATGTTTATTCAATAATAAAACTGCTTTCTTTCTCTTTTACTGTGGAGAGGTTTTCTGGTTTGGCAGGAGATCTTATATTAAATTATATTTACCCAGCAATCCCTAAACAGTCGTTAGCAGGTAGTGATAGGTCAACAAATTCCAATCAGGTGCCTCCGGGGTTAGTTTAGTATCTGGAAAATGGGCTGCAACACTTGATTTGCTTTCACGGTGGCTAAAGATTGGTAGAGTTATTGAGCCATTTGACCATGATGTGTGGCCATAATATGTGTAGAAAATAATGTGAGATTTTAGGATATAAGTGCTAGCTTCGGAGGTAGCAAAGAGAGATAACCTGTGGCTGTTGGCTACGTAAAGGAAAAATAAAAATCTCAGGACCACCCCTCCCGCCCCCTACAAAATTCAGTTATGCCAAAGAGGAGGACTGAGCCTGGAACTCAGTCACACAAGCACTGTTATCCTTTCCCCAGTGAGGTACAGTGGTCCTCTTTTAAGAAATGAGGGGGCTTAGAAAATGACTAAACAGGGTGTATTGGTAGGTAGACTGAGTGTGGAAGGGAGAAAGGAAGCCTGGCAGGCAAGGTGGTCTTGGTATGTAGATAAACCTGAGGATAACAACCCTGGGGGAAATGCTTTTATTCAGACCTGTAAGGGTGTCTGACTTTCAGCAAAGCTGTCCCAGATCAAACAGGGAGGGCAGGGCTGCCTTTAACTGAAATTTTCTACAGATGCAAATCTCTCCCCCAGCCTCCCCACCTAGACAGCCTTGCTGCAGTATTCCTGGTTGCTCGCAGCCATCTCAAAATATGTCAAATAAATATATTTGGATTAAAATATTTCTTATTTCCTTCAGTCCTAAAAAAAAAAAAAACAAACAACAACAACAACAAAATTCTTCAAGATATGCAGCTCCTATAAAATGAGTACATGTCAATTATAACCTTGGACTGTACACTAAATAAACTCTTAAATGTCATTACGACTTTATCTCCACAGACACAAAGCAAGGAAGAAATCTTCTACCTGCCTTGAGAAGACTTACAACATTGACTATTTCCTCTACCCTGTTTTTTTTTTTTTAATTTATCTCTTCTTATGTAGATTTACTGAGTACCAAATAAAACTTCACAATAATGCCATCAATTACCTTACTGCTCACCTCCTTCACCCCTCCTGAAGCAGGAGATCAGAATAGGGGACACAGGTGGGCTGGAATGGTAGGAACAAAATCGGGGTCATAGATCAATGAGAACAAAAGCTATGGTCCAGCTGAAACTGTCATAGCAACACCTTGCTTGCTCCGGTTTGGGGGAAGCCCCTTGGGAGGCGCCTGCCGCAGATGGAGGGCGAGAGTGTCCTCAAGTGACTCTGACTTCATTATGCCATCATTACCACAAAGCATTGCCCCTCTGAATGGGCTTTGGAAGCCTTGACAAATCCGGATCTGAACAAATAAAATAACAAATTCCCCTGCCCCAAAGATGGGAGGAAGTAACGTTCTCATTGGCCTGGGGGACAACAATGCAGGAAAGAGAAAAGAAAAGGAGAAACCTAACAGGACTCGAAGGCCACTGTCTGCTTGGATGTGTGCTCACTCTCACCCCTTCAGAGTGTACCACCCCCTGCTTGCTTTTGGGAGTGGGTTTGCTAAATAAAACTTTCTGCTTATGCTTCCCTAATTTGGTGTTTCGTTTCAATTTTTTGTCACTGGACACAAGGACTGAGGAAGATCACACTGGTAAACACTCCCTTTTTCTTGTGCGCCACCCTTTTCCTTTATTTTTTAAAATTTTTTTCCTCTTTCCCTTTAAATGCAAAGTTCTCGACCTCTTCTACTGAGAGCACGGTCCACAAGAGACTTTGTGGGCTATGCTTTTCCCGGGTGTGTCCTTGAAATCTTGGCTTCTATTGAGTGTGACTGTCTTGTTTTCAATCACTTATTTTTTAAGTTAACAGCATAAGCAACTTTTTTCTCCCCCAGTTAAAGATAAGTCTTTGTGTTAGGGGAGATTGTTCAGTAATAGTTTGTGCTTGCTCCCTGAGAAGTCTTTCATTCCCGAGTTTAAAAGTTTATGAGAAAGGATTGTGTTGGAATCATACTCTGAGTTTCAGTATTTACAAAATCTCCAAAAGAATTTTTTTTTTACCTTGCTATTAAAAGAAGAAAAAACAAGAGTAATTGTGGTGAAAATGGAAGGAATAATTGAGTGGAAAGCACACACATAAATACTGAATATATTTTTAGGATTTCATTTTTACTTTTCATTTCTACTTAGTCAAAAATGGAGAGAGATGTCTTCCTAGAACCGCAATGAGAGAAAAAAATGTGTTTTCGACTCTAGCAGTATGTGCATGGTGGGGAGCTTTCAAAACTGGGAGCAAAGCATGCAACTAGGGAAGAAGAGGAAAACTTTTTAGGATTCAGTGACATTCTAGGCTGGAGCGTAGGCTTAGGTGCAGATACAGGAAGGAGCATAATGTAATACAAGACCTATAGTCATTCCCACTCTGATCCTGCTTGCAGTGACATCAGCCTCTTTTCTGTGAAGGCTGAAAGTTCCAGCACCTAAAGATATTTCCTTTTTCTCAACTTTAGCAGGCAGTGCTACAGAAATTTAGAGCATAAAACTCTACATACTGTAGAGATACAGTAAGGGTGATCTCTTTCGTTTCCAACATGAGGGTCATGGCTGACACACCTATAACAAAAGACAGATTAACAAGTGAAAAGCATAACAAATTTATTTGATCATAGTTTTATGTGACATGGGAGCCTTCAGAATGAAGACCCAAAGACAGAGGGGATGCTGTCCATTTTATGTGTAGATTCAATGAAGAGTTGGCCGATGTGTAGAACCGTGCTTGGATGAAAAGGACATAATGGGAGTAGACTGAATAGGGAAACTCAGCAGGGTCTGTCTGTTCAGATTTTTATTGGTCCCTGCGCTGCATTCCTTCTGTCAGATTGGCAATCTTGTTCTTAGTTCTCCGTGTGCTCTTGGCTGAAGAATGACGAGACACACCAAAGGCCAGGTAAGCATGAAAACGAGGTTTATTGAGGAAAATTAGATAGGTTTATAAAGCAAGAGCAAGACACATTCACCACAGACAATGAACAGCCCCCCTGTAATGACGAGAGACTTTGGTTATGGTCTGGGGTCCTGTTTTACACTCTCTGGGTTGGGCCCTGGTTCAGACATCACCATGAAACCACTCTAATGGACAGTGAAATAATTAGCCTTAGACTACTCTTGGTCACTTTCCAGATCCTATTTCCCATTTGGGCTGCCTGGCCCTGGGCTGGGAAATTCCCTGTATTCTTTTGCAGATTGGCAGGGTCCTCCTTCTTCCCCCAGGTGTAGCAATTGCTTGGGGCAGGATTAAGGTGGGGGGCAGCACCAAGACCAGGGTACCTGCCCTTGTCCTTCTTCTCCAGGTGGGGCAATTGCTCAAGGCAGCACCAAGTTGAGGCACCCACCCTTGTCCCTAGAATAGCCAGAGGTCCCTCGTTACCTGCCTAACACTTCTTCCTGGGTATGGGGCCGGACCCCTTCTGATATGGGGGTCTTATGACCTACAATCAAACAAGGTAGGTGAGAGAATTTCTTTATGGCCAGTTCTTACACTGAGAGGTGGGGAAAAAATTAGAGTAATAATTTTAGGTTTTATGGATGGATTTGGGGAAAAGGGGTTCTGGTTTCTATGACCTTCCTTGGAGAAGAGGAATTCTCATTTTTTTGGCTTGCTGTGAGGTAGAATGAGGGGTGAGAGACAGGAGGGCAGGAGAAGAAGGTCAGAGAGAAACTTTGTGTCTCTGCTCCTGAGGCCTTTCCTTTGGGGTATCAGTTTCTAAGCTCCAACAGTATACACCCTTATACTACTTTCTGAGAAATATAGGTAAAGCCTATTATATAATATACTTTTCAGTGGTGGTATCTTCAAAGCTAAAAAAGTAAACATCAGTGGATTAAAAAAAAAATTACAGCATCAGCATAAATTTCTGTTTAGAGAATTCCAGCTCCATCGTGAGTATCTCAAGTTGCTGTCAGCTGTCTCCTTCTGAGTGTTATCAGTCTTCCCATAAATATCTTAACCTGGCTTTACCAGACAAAGCAGCAACAATGCTCTAATACAGAAAAACCCCTAAGGGCTAAACATGAAAATAAGAGGATATGGAACTTCCTTGTCTCTTCATCTTGTCAGTTTATCAGGCTGACAGGCAATATTCATGGTAGGCCCATTATCTCTCATCTACATCTGAAAGTGTACCAGAGCATTCTGAATAAAAATTAAGGTCATTCTGTCAGTGAACCAATTGAATTGCAATGCACATCATTTTTATCTCAGTATAATAAGCTTTTTCCCCCTAATACTTCACAATGTGTTTAGCTTCATTCTTTAGATATAAGCAGCAGGAAATTAGAATTGAACATAAGTATATTTTTCAGACAGATGAAAGTGTAGATTGCATTCTCTCAGAGTTCAGTGTGGAAAACCTTCCTGTTTCTAATCAGACTAAAGGACCCAAATCATTAAACCAGCTATAAATCAAAGTAACTGATGGAAAAAAACTAGGAAAGCAGTATGTGCCCAGCAAGAAGCAGAGACAACTGCAAATGATTTAGACCTACTATGTAGTTTTGTTACAACATGCCTAGTAATTTAGTATTGACATATATATTATAATGCGTTAAAATTGTACACGTGGGTAACAAGAAAGTAGACACCAAGAAAAGCAGATACGAACAGGTGTTGACAAACTAAGGCCTATGTGTTAAATCTGGCCCACCGCTTGTTTTTGCAGTTAAGGGTGTATTTGAAGTCAACCACCATCATTCTTTAGGTATTGTCTGTAGTTCCTTTCAGGCTACAATCGCAGAGATGAGTAGTTGCAACCAAAATATAACTTAGGGCCTGCAAAGACCAACATATTTACCATTCTGCCCTTAATAAAAATAGTTTGCCAACTTGGGCTATATAGGATATTTTAATAGATCTGGAACAAGAAAATAAGTAACAGTTAAGTTCTTCAATGAATGCTTAGTTAAATATGGATACCCACATATTGAGAAAATCTTGAGCAATGCACAAAACTTCCTAAACATGCATACTGATTTGGTTCTGAATTATACTGAAATTTATTTAAATGAATAGAAAAATATAGCATGCCAAAGCTGTTTAAAAATGGAATTACAGAATATGTTTTAGAACAAGTCAATAAATAATTGATATTTTAATTATTAAATTAATGCATGCATAGGTTAAAATATTCAAACGACAAAGATAGTAACACAAAAGCAAAATCTTTCCCCCTCTTACTCAGAGTCTACTTTCTAAATAACTATTGTTATTTTTGTTTTTATTTCTGTTGCTAGACATTAGTATAACATTAAAAATACTTATTTCTAAATTTCTTTACCATTAATGTAAGAAGTTTCCATTCTCCCCTTTTTGAAAAGGGTTCTATGATAGACTTATTTTTCCTTTCATATCCCTCTCACCGTCTCTTCTACTGTTTGTTAGTTCTACATAGTTCTATATAGTTCTACATATTTTAGTATTTATATTTTTAAACAGATTTGATGTATGATTGACATATAGTATTTTCCAGTAAATATTATTTAGCCTGTATTTTATTTTTAGTTGGTGTAGTCCATTTGTGCTGCTATAACAAAATATCTAAGTGTGGGTAATTTATAAACAACAGAAATTTATTTCTTATAGTTCTTGAGGCTGAGAAGTCTAAGACCAAGGCACCAGGAGGTTAGTGTCTGGTGGGGACACTTCCAAGATGGAGCCTTGTTGCTAAATCTTCACACGGTGGAAGAGATGGGAGGGCAAAATGGTGTAGCTAGCTCTCTCAAGCTCTTTTATCATCCTATTTATGAAGGCTCTCCCCTCATGAAATAATCACCCGCTAAAGGCCCCACTTCTTAATATTATTATATTATTATTATTATTTATTATCAATATCTATTTAAATTTACAGTATGTTTAGCCAATTTATTTATTTTTTATCCTACTTCTTCCTTAAGGATTCAATATCCTTTTTTTTTTTTTTTGAGACAGAATCTCACTCTCTTGCCTGGGCTAGAGTGCTGTGGCATCAGCGTAGCTCACAGCAACCTCAAACTCCCGGGCTCAAGTGATCCTCCTGCCTCAGACTCCCGAGTACCTGGGACTACGGGCACACGCCACCATGCTTGGCTAATTTTTTCTATTTTTTAGTTGTTTGACTAATTTCTTTCTATTTTTAGTAGAGACAGGGTCTCACTCTTGATCAGGCTGGTCTCGAACTCCTAAGCTCAAGCAATCCTCCTGCCTCGGCCTCCCAGAATGCTAGGATTACAGGCGTGAGTCACCACGCCCAGCCAAGGATTCAATATCCTTTATCAACGTAGAATAATTTTTCTGTGTGGAGGCACCTCATGCCCTTAAATGGGAGTAATTCCTCTGGTGGTGTTCTACATTAACTACTATAGATTTTCCCCAGTTCTAGTCTTGTGTTAATTCTCACCTTGGTCTTTCAGGATCTACTTGATGGTGCATCTTTGAGTTCCATTTTAGCAGGGTCATTTTTTTTTTTCACTTAATGTAGTGTGGTGGTGGGGGAATGGAAGAGAATAGGACAGGGAAATCTCCATACCTGGTCTCTGGGCCTATGGAAATACTTTTTCCCACTAGTTCCACTTTTGATAATAGACTTTATATGATAGTCTTTATTCAGAAAACTCAGTTTCAGCCACACACAAGCCTGAGGCTTCTTCCAAGTTCATATCCCTCCTGCTTACCCTTTGGCTTTGAGGTCTAGCTTTATTTTTGTTACTAAGGATTTGCTTTACTTGCAAAAGCTTGCGTATATACTTTTTTAAAAAGCCAAACGCATTCTATTCAATATTTTTATATGTTTGAAGCCTGAGGGGATGTTTTCTGTGTCAGCTGAATTGACCATAATGATAGAAGTTTAAGAATGGATCATATACAGCTCTATAATTTTACAGAGTATTTCTGTTTTGTGTTTTGTTTTTGTTGCTATTTTCCATCATTTTTTAATTTTTTTTCCTTTTCCTTGTTTGAGTGTTTTGATATCTTTACCTTACTTGTCTTATTCTTCTCTCTCCTGCCTTCTTTATACTTGATTCAGATGATTATTTTTACACATTACAGAAAAATAGAAATCTGCCATTCTGCTTATTATGGCTTCAATTCTATTTTAAACTTTACATTTTCTAATTGTCTCCAAAATCTTATTTGACTTTTTGTTGTCTCCACTCATTGGATGTCTCCCATATACTGTGCAAGTTCTTCAATTAGTCACATGTCACCCTCTCTCCCTATACTTGTGCCCAGATCTTGTCAATTGCTGTTTTCATTTAAGCCTCAGCTTGCTGCATTTGGGTTGTTGCCTGGAGACAACTTATGGGCATTGTTTTCTCTGGATTTCTAGGATGGCAAAACTGAAACACTAAGTAAAACTTCCATGAGGTTATTTTTCATGAAAATAATTTTTACTACAATATATATAGTTAATTTTGTCCAATTTCTGAGAAGAAATAAAAATCTTATTTGGGGATGAAATATAAATGGAAAATATAAATTGTAAATATAAACTAATCTGGCTGTAGCTTGTTTTCACTCAATATCTGAACTGCAGAAATATTTATGACATTGCCAGTGTAACTGTAGGAGAAAATCAGTACTTAGGTCTCATTGTTTATATTAAACAGTCTTTTGAAGATATTTTTGAAAATTATATTAGGTCCACACATTCAGTTTTATAAGAAAAACTTCCCGCTTCTACAGCTCTACTTTTCTTCCTCTTTGTTTTTATTTTTCTAACATTATGTGGATCTTAAAGCAATATGCGTGAAGAGTCTAAACAAATAATTCAAGGCTTATAAAGAAAAACAGCACCTCTTGGGTACCATATCTCTGCCCTGTTCTTTAGAGGAAATATTGTTCAAAATCTTTGCCTTTTTTCTTTTGGATTTTACTTCCATATTCTAAATAACATGCTTATGCTGCCAGCACTTGATTTTTTAAAAAAAATTTCTGATATTAGCTGTTTTTAACACTATGGAGGATGTAGAGTTAGTTCTCCCATACCACCTTCACATATTGTCAGTTACCCTCTCTTCACCATCTTAATAATATAAGAATTCTTTGTTTATTAAATAGTATCTTCGTAAGAATTGTTCACAAAAGAGCCATATACATATTTCTTATCTACTATGATGCTTTGTTTTGCCTAGAATTGATAATCACCTTGATTTTTCACTTGATTGCTCTTCAACATAAAGTCATTCATTTTCCCCCAAACTCTCCTAAATAATTGTAAAATCTTTCTTCAAACACATCAAGCATTCTATCAGTTTCATTCTTTTTCCTCTTGGAGCTGTCTGTCCTATTTTTACAACCCTCTGGCCTGCTGCATGTTGGAATCCTATTATTTCCATTTAACCTCATCTTAAGGATCCCCTTCATCATTCTCCTAAATTGAATTTTCTGTAGTCATTTACTTTTGAGTTGATCAGTTTCTTCTGAGAAGAATATCCAATCACCTGCTTAGGTGATACATATATATATATATATATATATATATATATATATATATATCAGAATTCTAACAGTCCAGGAGGGAAAAAACAAACAAACAAACAAACAAACAAACACCGCAACTGATTTTCAACTGATCTTCAGAATCAACACAGCATCACTTCTGTCATACTTCATTGATTAAAGAAAATCACAGGGCCAGCCCAGAGTCAAGGTAAAGGAACTACTCAGGAGTCTGAGTGCTAATTGTGGTTCTTTGGTGGCTACCAGTGTGACAGACCATTTCACTAAGCACTTAGGTTTCAGACCTGCTTAGTGAATGAAGGCCCATCCAATTTCTATCTTCTAATATGTTGCTAACCTCTATTCTCTACTCTTTTCTCTTTTCTCATTTATTTTGTCTCTTTTCATCCTTTTACTGTCATTTTATTGAGGATTCTGGGAGGAGTATGTTTCATCCACTGTTTTTTAACCAGACTTCCCCCTACAATTTTAAAAAATTCTCCTTCAACTGCCTTCCTTATTCAACAGCATTTATTTGAAACTTGTGTATTAAGATGTCACAAATAACCACAGCTACAAATAACTGTGGCTGATTTATTAGATTATTATTCTCAATGTTTTTGGTCTAGGGTAATTTTATGGTTATATTATGACAGAAATATTATTTATTCAAAAGTGCCTATTAATTAAACTTTTAAAATCTGAAAAAATTGTAGTGGGAAGTTAGGAGTCTGAAGTAATATGAGATTTCTTACTTTTAATTCTGTTTTTGTGTTCTGCAGACAGCAGAATGAATACACGTAGTGGTAGGATGAGCCCCACTGAGGTAGACCTGGACCCAGAGGGAAACAGACCCTCAAGTCCATTGCATGTGCTCTGAAAAGGTGCTAGCTTTAGCTATAGGAAGACAGTGGAATACAAATGAAAAGAGTATGAATTTTGACCTTGAATTTCCCAGATCAGAATCTTTCCTGTACCACATATCAACAATACGACTTTGAAAACTTCACCTTTCTGATTCCAAGATTCGTTTACCTAAAATTGAGATAATTAAAAGCACCAAAGTCGTGTGTTTGTTGTGTTGATTAAATGAGGTATTACATGTGAAAAAACATCTCGAAGTATAAACCTTCTAGAATACTTTATTCTAGAAAGTGTAGAGCTGTATCCCAAGAAAATACTTAGACAAATATGCAAATATTACTCCACTAGGATATTCATTGAAAAGTTTATAATAGCAAAAATAGTAAAAGAATGAAAATGTTCATTAATAAGGGATTAGTTACATAAATTATGATCTATTCATACAATGAAGTACTATGCCAATTTTAAAAAGAATGAGGTACATTTGTCCTTTCGGGAACATAGCATAGTGGTTAAGATTATAAACTCAGGAGCCCAACTTCCTGTGTTGGGTTTGCATTCTGGTGAGCCACTTACTAACTGCATAACCTTGGGCAAGTCACTTAACCTCTATATGCTTCAGTTTCCTCTTCTATAAAATATGAATAACAATAGTCACTAATTCATTAGGTAAAACACTTAGAACATTGGCTGATATATAGTAGGTGCTATATAAATATCTTCCATCATCATTTATTGAGCACTTATTTTTCAGATAAGAATATATATATTCTTTACATATATATATATATATATATATATAGTTGCATTTTCAGAAATGCTTTGGCCATTTGGTCTGCTTTAATTCTTTAAAATTGTGTTGCATTTCTTAGTAAGTTTTATATGTCAGTTAAAGTACAATATTCTATAAGGCATAAGCATTTGACAAGGGGAAGACAATAGGAAACATGTTCTGGGAGCAATAACTGGCTCCTTATTCCAGAACACCATTGACTCCATAAACATTTTCTTAGAGCAGATGCTCAGTAATACATCTGACCTTTGGGAAGAGAAAAAATATGGATTTATGCACAAGGTACATTGCCAACATAGAAATCATCCCTCAATAAATTCATGGGTAGGTTGCTTGATTTTGTATTACCATAATGAAATATGGGAAAATATAAAATCTACTACAGTGATCTGACTCATAGCTAGAAAATGGTAGACAAATGTTTATCTATTTCCATGTTCTTGGAAGGGTTGTTTATTGGTCCTTGCCTTTCTGCATGCCAGGCCTCTGACCTGTAAATACACCAGATACACAATGACATTGAACATTATATTTCCTTTAAAGTACAGGTTTATGGTTTTTAAAAACATTACCTGATTTTATCCTCACAACAACCAACGACACTGAGAATTAATTAGGATGTGTGGTTTATCTCCTTTTTATAGGTAAGTGATTGAATACTCCTATCCTAGTAAAAAATAAAACTAAGACCCCAATCTTTGTTTGCTGAATTCAAATCCAGTGGTATTTCCACTGTACCATTCACTTATTCATCCACTCCATTACAGTAATAAACTTTGTAAAGATCTGTCCTAAGTGGAACTTAAAGAAATGGAAAGCAGTACTTACCCCTTTACACTCTGTTAATATGATTGGGGAGAAAAAATGCAAAATGTCTAAAAAAGAAAGTATCATATGTAATGATACAAATGGTTGTTGTGAGTTTGTGATCATCTGTCACGATCTAATGGAAGGTAAAGATTATATGCTCTTCTAGAAGTAATTATGAGCTTTGATGGTAATTGTGAAGGCTGAGAAAAGGTGGCAGGCAGCAGTAGCAGTAGCAAAGATCTGGAGCACAGCTCATGATAAACTTTCCCCCTGTGGAGAGGGACAGGAGGAATGAAAGCAAGAAGTTATTGGAGGACTTGTGGATTAGGAAGATGAAGCTGGTGATGTACAGCTTCATAGGTCAGGCTGAGCCATTTGGCCATGAGTTTTTAAGCAGCAGGGAGTCACCAGAGCTATTAGGTGGAGACATGAAATGGGGAAAGTTTTAGAAAGATTAGTTTGGGAACAGTGTAAGATAAATTGGAATAAGTTAAACTAAAGGGGAGGACTTGTAAGGAGGAAACTGACACTTCCAATTATAACTTCACTGTATATGAAATAGTGAAAGAGTAAAGCCACAATAGGGTATGCAGCATTTTGACATGGAGAGATTATTTTATCCCTCACCCCACCCCAATTAACACTAACTGGGAGAAGTTATGACAGTAGACGAGAAACAAATATTTGGTCATTAAATATGAAATGACTGATTTCAAATCAAAAGTATAGTTTATTATATCTCAAACAAGAGGCAGTACAATTAATCAAAGTATGCGCCTAACCTATTGACACAATTTTTCCATCTTAAGGGTAGATTTGTTCATGCCAGCAGCAAAGAAGCCTGAAGAGCAAGTGGCAATGAAATTGCAAAAGGCCTTTTCCACAGCTTGTTGAGAATTGAATACTTTTCCTTGCAAGAAGTGGTCCAAAGCCTAAAAGAAGTGATACTCAGTTGGTGCAAGGTCTGGTGAATACAGTGGATGACAGAGAGTTTCCAAGTCCAGCTTCTGTAGTTTGAGCAGCGTCGTTTGTGTGACATGTGGTCGAGTGTTGTCTTGCAAGAGGATTGGCCTGTCTCTGTTGAATAATCTCTGCTGCTTAATCACAAGCATGCTCATCATTTCATCCAATTGGTTACAGTAGACATCTGTTGTAATCGATTGACCAGGTTTCATGAAGCTGTAGTGGATAATACCAGTGCTGGACCACCAAACAGACACCATTAGCTTTTTTTAAATGAATATTAGGTTTTAGAGAGTCTTTCAGCACTTTATCTTTATCCCACCATTGTGCTGAATGTTTGCGATTGTCAAAAAGAATACATTTTTCATCACATGTCACATTACAGTGTACAAATGGTTTGCCTTTACATCATGACAGCAAAGAAAGATAAGCCTTGAGATGATTTCTCTTCTGATGCTTATTTAATTCATGTGGTACCCATGTATCCAGTTTCTTTATCTTGCTGATTTGTTTCAAATGGTCCAATATTGTTGGAATAGTAACATCAAACTTTGCTGCTAATTCATGCATAGATTGAGAAGAATTTGATTTTGCTACAGCTTTCAGCTCATCATTATCAACCTTGGTCTCAGGTTGCCTACTTGGCTCATTTTCAAGATTAAAATCACCAGAATGGAACTTCTCAAACCATCGACATACTGTGCGTTCATTAGCCACATCCTTCCCAAACGTTTTCTTTTTTTGTCATTAAATGTCTTTATTTTTATTGTTTTGAAACAGAAATATTGGCTATACTTTCAATCATAATTTCAAAGTGAGAATGTCCTACACACTACTGAAGAGCTATATAACCTGCTCGCACAATTATGTGATCCTTATGGATGGCTTTGGGATGGAATTGGGATAAACAACTTCTTTTTTTTTTAAAATGCTCAACATCTCTAATCAACAGGGAAATGCAAATCAAAACCACAACGAGATATCACTTATCTCCAATGAGAATGGCCTTTACCAAACACTTTCTTGATATTTCAAGCAGTCTGTGCTGTGTTGGTTCCACAACAGATCTCATAGTCGAAAAGAACATGAATTTTTGACTTATCCTTGGTTTCACAAAAATTGCTCTTAAAAAAATGTGAAAGATAATCACAAGCCAAACTGTAGGTTGGAAAGAATGAGGATGTACCTTCACAATAAAAATAAAACAAGAACATTCGAGTGCAGGTGTCTTTTTCATAGAGCGACTTTTGCTCTTTTGGGTAGATGCCCAGTAACGGGATTGCTGGGTCAAATGGTAGTTCTACTTGGATCTCATTGAGGTATCTCCATATTGCTTTCCACAGAGGTTGCACTACTTTGCAGTCCCACCAGCAGTGTATGAGTGTTCCTGTCTCTCTGCATCCACGCCAACATTTATTATTTTGATAAAGGCCGTTCTCATTGGAGATCGGTGATATCTCATTGTGGTTTTGATTTGCATTTCCATGATACTTAGAGATGTTGAGCATTTTTTCATATGTTTCTTGGCTATTAGTCTGTCTTCTTATCTGATTAAGGACTGATAGCTAGAATCTATACAGAACTCAGGAAAATCAGCAAGAAATAATCAAACAACCCCATTACAAAGTGGGCAAAGGACATGAACAGAAACTTATCAAATATTTTTTCAGTGTTTATTGTGAAGACCATGTCATTTTTATCCTTTATTCTGTTGTTATATGTAATGTATTACATTAATTGATTTTCACATGTTAAAGCAACCTTACGTTTCTGGAATGAATTCTACTTGGTCATCCTTATTTTATATTCTTAGATTTGATTTACTACTCTTTTTGTTGAGTATTTTTGTTTCTATATTCATAAGTGATATTGGTCTGTAATTTTTATTTCTTGTAATGTCTTTGTCTGGTTTGGGAATATGGGTAATAGTGACCTCATAGAATTAGTTAGGAAGTGTTCTCAAGTTGAGATTTTCCATGTTCTTTGCATGACAAGTGATTTTTTTAAATTTCAGGGTATTATGTGGGTACACACACTTTGGTTACATAAATTGCTTTTGCACCACCCTACAAGCATGCCCATCCCCTAGACAGCATTCACTGCATCTCCCCCCTGCCACCTGCCTGACACCTTATGAATGTTACTTCCCATATGTGCACATCAGTGTTGATAAATTAGTACCAATTTGATGGTGAGTACATGTGGTGTTTGTTTTTCCATTCCTGTGGTACTTCACTTAGAAGAATGGACTCTAGCTCCACCAGGATAATACAAATATTTTTATATTATATCCCGGACTTTTTGTTTATTATGATATGAGACCCTGTATTGTATTTAACTGTCATTTTTTAAAAATTTCAGTCATTTATCTTGTTTATGTACAGCACAGAAGTCCAAGCAGAAGTGGATGGTCAGCTTTCTTCTGGGCCTCACTGCTACCACCTTAGGAAATGCAGAGGTTAAGTTTCCACCACCTTGCCCTGCCTCATTGTCAGGGAGTGGGGGTTGAAGTGTAGCGTCCTAATTGGCCTTGGTTATACTTCCCAGCAAAATTAGACTATTGACTCATATCATGTATTGTTTCTGTTTGAGAGCTGGAAATTAAGATCCCCATCGTGTCCCACTGATAAGAGGGAGGGTGAGGGTGGGGAATAGGAATGACAAGGAGAGAAGTGACATGCCAACTACTGTCACCTTGCACTGCCTCTTTTTGACCCATCACCACAGAGTTGGAATGGAATATTAGCACTCAGCTATGTACTGACACTGGGAAGGGTGGGTAGGAAGTGAAATGCTGATGAATGTTGCCTACTTAGCACTGCCTTACTCTGCCTTCTTGCTGGCAGATGGGCATGGAAGTTTAGCTTCCTCCTGGGCCCTGATGATATGGGGGAAGCAGAAAGTCAATGAGTACCACCTCTCACCATATCACAATTACCTCATTCTTCCCTGTTGCTGCCTGGTGGAGGTGAAAATAAGAATTCCCCTAGGTCTTGCTGATAGTGGGGTAGGGCTGAGAAGTGAGTACTGACTAGTACTGTCCCATGCCACTTTTGTCTGTTTCATTGCTGCTGAGTAGGGATTGAAGTTCAGCATCACCACCACCTGAGCCCTGATGAGACACCCTCAGCAAAAGCAGAGCGCCAACTCACAATACCTTTTACTGGTGTAGGTATAAGTTCAGTTTCTTGCCAAGCCCTGCTCATACTACATTGACAGGGAAAGTAGAATGCTGACTAGTAGTACCTTGTACCACCTTGTTCTGCCTCCTTGTCACCCGTTTTTTCCAGGAGTTCAGCTCCCTGCTTGGACCTGATGACAATGGGTGGAGGGGCACTGGGTGAAGGAAATTTTTCTTTTGTTGTTTGGCTGGAGAAGGCAGATATTATTTTTAAAAATTTTCTGTTATGCTATGCCGCCCTTATCCCAATCCTTTTGCTATAAGGAACAGGATTTTCTTGAAGCTTTTTTTTTTGTATGTGCCTATTGTATGCTTTAGGATGCAGTCTTATTAGAGTGGTCCATCTTGGATATATGAGAGCCTAAAAGGAAACGAAAGGGGTTTCCACCACATTGCTCCTCAAGCCTAAAGATCCTAAGCAGCTTGCCACCTTCTTTCCACAATGTAGAGTCCTTTTATGTTTGTTTGTTTTTTCCAGGGTTTTCTTAGTTGCTAAGAAAGGATAGTGAGGAATGGAGTAACTACTCCATCTTGGCCAGAAATGGAAGTTAGAAAGCTATGTTTTAATAAGCCCTCCAGGTGATTCTGATGTATGCTTAAGTTTGAGAACCACTGGTTTTGCATAGTCTCCCAACCACATGATGCCAATTTCAGTTTGATTTAGAACCATGGAATCTCAGTGTTGGGTGAAACTGCAAAAGACTTCCTTCACTCCTTAAATATCTGAACCTTGGAAACCTAACAAGTGGTTCTAAGACCTCAACTTAGATACATCCAGTAATAGGGATTTCACTGGCTACCAAGAGAGCCCATTCCATCTTGGACTAACTATTTTTGAAAGTTTTGCCTTGTTCTCAGCTGAAAGTTATCTCTGCAATTTATATCCATGCATCACAGCTTTGGCCCTCTGTGAGGCATCAGACCTTCAGAGCTCTGAAAACAGAGACTAAGTTCCCCTAAGTCTCCTCCACACCAAACAGCCCCAGCTCAAAGGAACTGGTTTCTGATCCCATCAGCCAAGTGGCCTCCCTGTGAGTATACTCTTGTTTCTCTGGATCCCCCTTAAAGTGTGGGACCTAGATAGAGTCTGAACAAATAGAGTATCACGTTTTTGGTTCTGGGTCAATATTCCCTGAAGTGCATTTCACTGAACACTGGTCACATAAAATATTCTGCAAAGAAAACTTATATGTTGATATAAGTTTGGGAAATTCTGCATGTTATAATTCCCTCTTGGAGAGTCACAGTGTATATCAGTATCTTAGAGAATTGAGAAGTCCATCAGTAAAGAAAGCAACTTAATTTCCTTTAGCTTAGTATTTCCCAAATGTATGTAAATAGAAGGCTTCCCCCCACCACCACATTTACACCTATTAGTTCACAGACAGGACTTTCTTTGATAATCTCTTTTATATACATAACATGTGGTTTCAAAATTAATTTATTCATTCTTTCAAATAAATATGAATTACCATTTGTTAGACTGAGTACTATGACAGTTCAAACATTATTTAGTTATGTTTCTATTTATATAGTTTAAAATATATTTCTTTTGTTAACCACATCTTTCAATTAACTCATACTGAGTTTTCAGGTAAATAAAGGCTATAGCTTTCTTTACAGATGCCAGTGCTAAGCCTTATTTTTTTCCTTTGGTATCATTGTTTTGTTATAATTGTTGTTTGTTTGTTTTTGTGTTTAGAAACAAGCGCATAGCCTGACATGCATATTCCAATTAAACTTCTTTTTCTTGTTTTTGACCCATCATCCCAGGTTTTTTCATATCTTTTTGGGGTACTTAATCCAATCCAAAGCCCTTGTTCCACAATGAACTCTGCAGAATGGGTGCTTAACTGACTGAGCTCAGGTAGGATAGGGAAGAGTTTCATGCCCATCACAGCTGAGATGAGTTCAGCAAACTCCCTTGTTGGGTGCAGCAAATCTTTGACGGAGGATATGGATAATGACTGTCAAGTATACATCTATAGTTGCTTAGAGAAAGTCTCTTTGGAGCCTGGAAGGTGAAATTAGTAAACCTCTTAAGATCCATGCCAAACCAAGGATTCTGTAAGATTGAATCCACAGCCTAGAATAATGGTAATAGCGACAATATTTCAAGCCCTTTCATTTGCATGGCACTTTATGATTTTCAAAGCATTTTCACATCAATTTCTCTTTTGTATATCAAAATATTAAGGGAGTACAAATGTTTTTGTTACATGGATACCTTGTATAAAGCTTAAGTCAGGGCTTTTAGTGTGCCCATCACCAGAATAATGTCCATTGTACCCAATAGATCAGTTTTTACCCCTCACCCCCTCCCACCTTCTCCCTTTCTTGGTTTCCAATGTCCTTTACATTTCTTTGTGCCTGTGTGTCTCCATCACTTAGCTCCCAATTATTAGAGAGTACATGTGGTATTTGTTTTTCTATTCCTGAGATACTTCATTTAGGGTAGTGGTCTCTAGTTCCTTCCAAGTTGCTGCAAAAGACATTATTTAATTCTTTTTTATAGCTGAGTAGTACTCCATGGTGTGTATACACATATCTCTCTATATAAAACATATAACACACACACACACACATATATATAGCATTGTCTTTATCCGTTTATGAATTGGTGGGCACATAGGTTGATTCCACATTTTTGCAATTAGCATTTTCACATTGATTTCTAATTTGATCCTAAGAACAACCAATGCAACAGGCAGGGTAGGTTATGATTGGACTGAACACTGGGTATCACTTCTTCCTCTTCAATACTCAGATTAGAGGAGTCCACTGTGGGTTATTTGGATCAAACCCCTAGCTTTGTGTAGGACCCACTCAACCATACCACATATGGGTATAGTGTAGCAGTTGCTAACATCAGATCTGTTTCAATAAGCATTTTTTATCACATGGTGACTATTTAGTACAACTTTTGAGACTGTATCCATTTGTATCACCTCTCCCAGTCCATATTCTTTAACAGAGAAGTTTGTAATTTGAGCCCTCCACTTTTTTTCTGATTGTTTATTGCACATTCATCTTTAATATGAATTCTAGGTCAACTCCCTATATAATTCTGAATTGGTCCCTTAACCCTTTTGGAATTCTGTTTCTTTATCTGTAACGTCATTGGAGGTTGGAGCAGGGTGAATTGAACTAGCCATAGGACCATGAATTTTCATGATGGGATTCTCAGGGAATGAGAGGACTGACAAGGCAAGATTCTGAGCACCCCTTTTATTCACTTAAACCAAAGCAGCACTGCTTTTTTTATGTATTTTACAAGTGGGGGTTCCACTTCTTGAAAACAATGAAAAAAAAATTCAAACTTTGGATTAAACTTTGATCTTTTATGGTTTTATGATCTAGAATCCAGGATGTTCAGTAGCAAAGTGGAAAGAAAATGGAATTTAGTATCTATCAATCTTGGATCTGGAAACTGGGACTTACTAGCTATGTGCTCTTAAGCAAGTTATTAACTCACCGACCTCAGATTTCTCATGTATAAAATGAAAATGTTGAGTTGTTGTGAGAGTTTAATAAAGTAGTGGCTATTATTCACTTAATTCTTATTCATGTCAAACAGTATGCCGGCTTCTTCACATATATTCCATAAGTTTTCTTCATGGTACTTGTTACTACCTGACATTACATATTTTTATATCATCTTATTTGTTGTTTTTCCCCACTCCATAAACAGGAAACTTGACCATCTTGTTCAACAAATTGTCATATGTAATACCTACACTGACTTTAAAGGTGTTGTCACCATTTTAAAGATGAAGAAATCTAGATTCCGGGGAAAAATAACATTCCCCAAATCACACAATTGATAAGCGGTAGAGAGAGGTGGAATTCAAACTCAGGTCTGCATGATTCCTAAGTAATACTTTCAAGCTCTGTGCTCTGTGGCCCTACCATCTGGTGCTAATGCTGACCAAAGGTTTGCCTATGTAAAATGTGTCCCACATCCCTACCCACAAATGTCAGTGGAACTCTAAGTATGTCTGTCTAGTAACAAAGTTCTCTCTTCCTTTTCTATTTTTACCCTCTGTCCCATGTTGTCTACTTGTGACTCCTTTTTCCGTTCTAGGATATCATGGTAATCAGAAAGCACTTGCTCACACAGTTGGTTAAGCTTTGGGGTGATGATGGAGAGTGATTTCAGTAGCAAAAATAGCCCAAATGGCTGGCTTTCAAATTTTGGCTGGGGCACCTGGAATTTAAATTTATTCCACTGGGTGGGGACCTTTCACTACATTTCATATTACTTGGAGTATCACTGATGGTATTTCCCTTAGTGTAGACCTAAATAAATTGTAGACTACAGGGGAAAGACTGGAAGGAGGAAAGAATGAGATTAATGAGACCTAGGCATGCTCTCCTTAGTACCAGGGAGGCCTGAACTATCGGCATGTTCAACAAAAAGGAGGCCGTTTGTTGTTGTTTTCTTGACCCTGTCTAATGATACAATCTCATTTATATCTTGGAAATAAGAGGGAAATATAGTCTAGTTGAATTTACACTTGAGTAGCTTAGAAGTCTTTTAGGCATTTTACTGGAAGCTAAAGGTTTGACAGTATCCAAAAGATAGCTATACATACTTACAAAAGTCTTCAGGAGACACAGAGCCTTAAGGCCAATGATGTGTCTCTGGTTTCAACAATAGGAAGAGAGAGAAGGCAATGGGGCTTTGACATGGATACAATAGGAAATCTATTGCTTTTATGGTTTTCTAAAGGGAAGGCAACGTTGGGAATGGGCCTGGCTTTAGACCGTTTGGTGAATATAAGTCTACCTTGGCTTGAAAGAGTTAAGGGCAGGTTTCTAAATGCCCAGTATTGAGATGAGGAGGCTGTGTCCTGTATAGCGTGGTTAAAGAGTTACTGGAAAGGTGCAGGCTCCTAAAGTTCCCACAACTTCTCACATCTGTCATGAAAATTCATGCCATTAGTCTGAATAATACATCTCTACAAGGTCCTTCTTAAAAGCACTGAGTATAAGGAACACTGTATAGAATAATTTTGAGGGATATCTTGGAAGGAATGAACAAGGTCTGTTAGCTGGGCAGTAAGAGACGGGCTGGATAGTGGATAACATAATGGTTTCAGGAGAAGAATACATATAAATGCTTTAGTTTCCCTGCATCTGTTTTGAATGTGGATAGATTTTGGCCCCTGGAAGCTCAGGGAGACATATTTTAGCTTGGTACAAAAAATAATTTTCAAAATCAATGTGGCATATTAAAAAAGGCCACAAATTCTTTTATACTCCTTTCATTGAGAGATGTCATCTATGTCCCCTTTCCTTGACTCTGGGTAGGTTCTGTGACTGCTTCAATCGATACAATATGGTAAAAGTGGTCCTATGCCAGTGTCAGGATCTAGACCCTAATAGATTCACAGTTTTCAATTCGTGCCCCTTGAACGCTGTCTAGGGACCCTGAGCTGTCATATAAGAACTCTAAATAGCCCGAGATCACCATGCTGAAAAGAACATATATAGGGAATCTAGTCTACAGGCCCAGCTGACCCCAGCTTTTCAGCATTCCCAGTCAAGGAACCAAGTATATGAATAAAGCCATCTGGGCCCCTCCAGACAAGCCCATTTCTCAGCTGAATACCAAAAGTGACCTCAGTCAACTAAGGCAGAGCTTAAAACACAGTCATTTTATTATATCTCATGATTTTTATCGGTTAGAAATTCAGGTAGGGTCTGGCTGGGTGATTCTTCTGCTCTGCCTTAGTTGACTGAGGTCACTTGTGGTATTCAGTATGCAGCAATATATTAATATAACCAGAACAGTCAGAGATGTGCAAAGATGAACTAGGCTGCCTCTGGTCCCTGTAGGTAATGAGGTTCCTGACACTAGAAAGGTACAGGCAGGGTCTGAATAGCTACTGAAGGGGATGTTTTAGAAGGCATCTCAGTAACAGGGAAAAAATACTGTTTGACAAGGTCATTAGTTTCTAAACACGGCTTCCCCTCAGAATCTCCTGGAATGCTTGTTTAGAACACAAATTCTTGAACCCTGTATTTGTCAGGGTTCTTCACAGAAAAAGAACCAATAGAATGTTTTTTTTTATTTTAAGGAATTGGCTCATGTAATTATGGAGGCTTGTCCAGTCTAACATCAGATCGGGAGACTGGCAGGCTAGACACTCAGGAAAGAGTTGTGGTTTGAGTACACAGGTAGTCTGCTAGAGAACCCAGAAGAGCTGATGTTGCAGATGGCATCCGAACACAGTCTACTAGAGAATAGTTTCTTGTTCAGGAGGCCTTTTGTTCTATTCAGGCCTTCAACTGATTGGATAAGGCACACCCACATTATAGACAGCAATCTGCTTATTCAAGATCTACTAATTTAAATATAAATCTCATCCAAAAACATTCTCAAGGAAACATCAAGAATAATGTTTGACCAACTATCTGGGCACTCTCGCCCAGCCAAAGTTGACAGGTAACATTAACCATCACGGCCTGCCTTCATTCCCACCCCCCCACACAAATTCCAATGTAGTAGGCCTGGAATGACCTCAAAAATATGTATTTTTAGCAAGCTCGTTGGATGATTCTGATCCTCAGCCATGTTTGGCACCCACTGCACATGTTTAACTGTAAGGTTTCTTCTAGTCCTGAATCTGTGAATATATAAGAAGTTGATGCTGAAATAATCTATTATAGTTCAATTTCTTCACACAAGCACCCTTACCAGGTCCTTACTTGGCACTGCACTGGTCCAGTAGAATGTCGATTCATGCTCAACACTGGAGAAAATTCTCTAGCTGTCACTACTAGCTCAGTCCCTGTGACTTCTCTAGCTTTTTCCATAGACCTAGGTCCCAAGTCGACGTACCTGAGAGCTTTACTGTGAAAATAAAAGAAGTAATTTTATGCATTGACCTGAAATCTCCCTCTTTGTAGCTTCCACCCACTGGTCCAGGTTCTGCCATCATAAGTGAAAGTTAAGATCTAATATATCTTCAATTAAATAGTCCCCTATATATTTGAGGAGTGCCGTCAAATTTCTTCTAAGTCTTCTGTTGTTTGAGGTAAATATCCTGAGCTCAATCATGGCTTCTCATATTAAAGTTTTGAGTGCCTGCATCCCTCTTATTCTCTTCTGGGCATGTACCAACTTATACTTTGGTCCCTCTAAGAGTATGACATCCTGATCAGGACAAAGTAGTTCAGATGTGGTCTGACAATTGCTGACAACTCTCTCCTCCCACACTCTGGACATTCTATATCTACTAATACAACCTAAGGTGGTGTTAGTATTTGGAGCAGCCCATCACCCTCGGCATTCATGAGGACTTGCAAACATGTACTCCCTCATTTAAGTCTTTTTCGCACAAGGATGTGAGTATAATCTTCTTATGTAAAAATGTTGTAATAGAATGAATAATGTCCCCCATAAACATGTCCACATCTTAATTACCTGAACCTGTGAACATGTTACCTTATATGGAAAAAGGTATTATATAATTGTGATTAATGTAAGGTTCTTAAAGTGGGAAGATTATCCTGGATTACCTGGATGGTCTCAATGTAATTATAAGGTTCCTTATAAGAGGGAGGCAGGAGGCTCAGAGTGAGACAGAAATTTGAAGATTCTATCTTGCTGGCTTTCAAGATAGAGAAAGGGGACCATGACCCAAGAAATGAAGATGACCTCTTGAAGCTGGAAATGGAAGGGAAATGGCTTTTCCCCTCAAACCTCCAGAAAGTAACTGAGCCCAGCCAACACTTTGATTTTAATCCAGTGCAATTTCTGTTGGACTTCTGGCCTCTAGAACCATAAGATAATATAATTTTTATCATTTGTTTTATTGTTTACTAAGTTATGACAATTTGTTACAGCAGCAATAGGAAACTAATACAAATCAGCTGTTTTGTAGGAACTTTAGAATGACAAAGTCGAAAGAGTAGACAATCTAGCCCAACCGATGGGGACACACAGGCTTGGAGTGGGAAAGATACTTATCCAAAATCACACAGAAAGTTATTGGTAGGCCTGGGACTAGAATCTGGGTCTCCTGCCTTTGGGACCAGGGCAATTTTTCTCACCTGTTAGCTACCTCTCATGGAATAAGACAGAACTCAAAGGCATGTAGAGAGAATTATGGAGTTGAGAAGCCAATACTTCCAGAGCATGAAACTAGTGCAAATGCACTATTTTGAAGTGCCAGAG
Source organism: Avahi laniger (assembly GCA_963575035.1). NCBI lineage: Eukaryota > Metazoa > Chordata > Mammalia > Primates > Indriidae > Avahi > Avahi laniger. The sequence continues at coordinate 24,446 of CAUYSK010117952.1, forward strand.
TGAGTCAATGCCAGAGCCAAGCCTGTGACCTAGATCTCCAGATTCTTGCATCTCTCCATTGCACCAGATTGCCTGTTGCCTGTCTTTGGACCAAACACATGTCTCATTTCCTTTAAACATCTGCAGCCATTTTCCCCATGTATCAAGCTCCATTTACTTATGTAGTTCTGTGTTAGTGATTGGAGATGAGCAGGAGTCAGGGTAAAAATCACTCACCTGGTTTCTGTGCCAACACAGCTTTTCCCACAGTAGCAGAGCACTTGACACTTGGAAACATTTCACTTTGAAGCTGACCTTTGTAAAAGTCTATTTTGTGTTGGTTTTGTTTAATAGGAAAATGAAAATTTAATTTTAAACTCCAAAGTTTTCTTTAGCTGATTTTGTCTATAGGAAATGAATGCAAATAATTTTGCTGTCTGCTCCTTTTCTAAGCTACTGGCTCCTTGGCAGCTCAGGGGGAAACTGAGGTGGGAATGTTGGTGAGCATATTCAAATAATAAAGAGATGGGGGAAAGGTTACAGGACTGAGAGGCTTTATTTAGAGGATTCTATCACAGGCCCTGGAGTCAGACAGATCTAGGTTCAAATCCTAACTCCATGATTCATTAGGTATGTCAATTTTAGCAAGTCATTTCACTTCTTAATGAGTTTCTTCATCTGTAAAGTGGGAGTAGGAATAGCATTTACCTTTTATATTTGTTGAGAAGATTAAAAAAGATATTACACATAAAAGGCTTAGTAGAGTCTTTGGCATAGAGGGAGAACTCAAGAAATGTACCTGTTATGATTTTACTGTTGTTGTTTCACGTTGAAAAAATTAAAAAGTCTGGGATATGCAGAACAAGCTGATAAGACAAAGGAAGCCACCTAGATCTTTCCATAGCTCCAGCAAGTACTCAGTGCTCTGGGCTTGGTAGGCATATGGGCTCACTAGATATTCATTCCCAGGGTCAGCCCAGAGCAAGATGTTATAGTAGATAACTACAACTCCGGCCTGGGAATTAAGAATCCTAGATTCTAGTCTCATATTTGTCACTGAGTGCTCAGTGTCATATTTGCTCAGTGACAAGTATGACAAATTACTACCTTCTCTAGGCTTCAATATCCTCATTCATAAAATAGGAGAACAGATTTGGTTATTAATTCACTCACTCCTTTATTCATTCTAACACATCCAACAACTGATATTCGCACCCTGATTTGAAATGTATGGGCAATGAGAAGCCCTGACGGGTCAGTGAAATTGTCAAATTCATGTTTCCTAGATAGATCATGTCACGAAATGTGAGAATGATCTGGAAGGGGAAAAAAGGGGGCAGAGAAACCTTTTAGGAGGTTGGTGCAATGTTCCATGCAAATGATGGTGAGGACTTGAATTGTAGCAGATGCAGGAGCACAAAAAAGCTCGCTAACGACTGCACAAACTGTTTGAAACATGCATGGCAGCACTGCGCCATGTGGCTGATTCTCCCAAGAAGTATTTTCAGAATGAGTTGAACTCATTGTATATATCTTCATATACTACCATGTCACTTTTGCACATTTCAAAAATGATGTCAGTGTGACACACATTGAGAGGACTGGTCTCAGGAGTGTGAAAAGCCCGAAGCACTTCAGCTTGCAACCAGCTGTCATCCTGGCTTTTCCCCAGAGGAAGCCAAAAAGTACCACACTTCAAACAAGCTTTTTGAGGAAGGCCAAAGTGCACATCATGCTTAGGCATGGGGTGGGGTGGGATAGGGGTGTTAAGGAGGACTTCAAAGGCTACTGCAATTAGTGTCTATGCTAATGAACACCTAGACTCATTTGTCACCAGCATTTAGTGTTGATTGTGCTTTATGATGTAACAATACATTTTAAACTTTGTTTTTAAGATTTACTCATTTTTCCTGATTATTAAAGAAATTCATTTTCATTGTGGAAAATGTATAAAGTACACAATACTGAAAATTCATAACAAAAATTTACTGAATGTTAACAACATGTAATAGACACTGTGCTAAGCACATTGCATGCATTATCTAGTGTAACCTCATAACAGTCCTGTGAGGCAGATGCTCTTAAATTCTCTACTTTTAGGCAGGAAATCTGAGATTCAAAGTGACTTGCTTGAGCTCACACAGATAACATGTGGTAGAGCTAGGATTTGAGGCCCATTCTGTCCAACTTTAAAGTTTTCGTCAGTTTTTAACCTTTTTTTTAGAAAAAGTTAAACATGCACACTACGAAAAACCCACTACTTATTGCACCATTCAGAGGCAAACAATACTAATATTCTGGCATGTTTTCTTCCAGTCCATTTTATATGTTTTAAAAAATTATATATTTGAAAGACAATAAGCTTTAAAGGAAATCTGAAACTCTTCCCTGACCATTTGATGAATGGAATTACTCAAGAAGTGATCCATTACAAAAGTAAATTTAAAAATTTTAGAAAATTTGGAAATAAAAAGTAAAAAGTCCAAGATTCCACCATTCCAACAGAACCACTGTTAGTATTTAGTCACTCTGACTATCTTTTAAAATATGCACTTGTAACATATTTACAGTCAGTATCCTGCTTATCTTATAAGTATATCCTTATGGTGTAAATTTTGTTTTAAATGGTGGCATAATATTCTATTAAATATATGCTAATATTTGACATTTGTATTGTTTCCTATTTTTCTGTATCTTCAATAATGCTGTAGTGGATATCTTTTTGCACATGTTCTTAGTAAATCTAAATAGAATGTCACCCATATTTATGATTTTCTATGAATTTATCATGCAATTATAGATAACAAGACACACAAAGATATTTCAAGCAACAGTGTCCACGTCCACAGTTCATCTTCTGTGATTGAGCTGACTGTATTAAGGGGATTGTCACTGGAAAATGCCTTCAATATGCTGTAATTAATGTCTTTATTGCTACTTATTTGAACTTACTGCTAAAACCTAGGAATCTGAAGAAACTGTCCTTAGTCAATCTGCCAAAAACTTTTAATATGTTCAAAATAAATTAAATAGAAAAATATTCACAAGAATACAAATAATCCCATTACTCATAAAATGATGCAAATATGATTAGCACCTTTTAGAAACATAAAATTAAGCCTCCTGGCAGAGCTTAACTAGTGGCTAACTATTCACTAAAATTTCTGTTCTCCTTTTCTTCTGGAGCAGAGTCTAGATTATATTTCCAAGTTTCACTTGAAGTTAAGTGTGGCCAGAAGATTGAGATTCAACTAACAGAATGTGAGTAAAAGTGATTTGTGCCATTTGTGCATTACCCCAAATATCTTCCACACATGAGCTCCCATACTCTCTGTCTTTCCGCTGGCTTGATACAGATAATCACAATAACTTGGGAAGCTATATGTTGAATATGGAAGAACCAAATATGGAGGGAGTTTAGTTCTCTAACTCATCACTTGGAGGAGAGTCACCCATTTATAACAACACCCATTTTGCATATTTGAGGAATAAGAAATAAACTTCTATATGTTTGAGCCATTACACATTTTGGGGTTTATTTGTTGCAGTGGATGGTGTTGCCTTAACTAATGCCCTTCAATGAAATGCACTAACAATCCTCATAATGCAAAAAAAAAATCAGCAAAAAATAAATAAGCCACCTTAAGAGAAGAAAAAATATTCAAATTAAGATAGAACTTTAGATGAAGGGATCATTTAATAATATAAATTCTCCTAGTACTAGAACCAAAGGTGGTGAGGAACTTGGAGGAGAGTTATGGAAGAGAAAAGAGTTGGGTTAAGAAGATTTCAGATGGGAAAATTTAACTTTATTTAATAACTGGAGCAAATCACTTGAAATATACTTAAATTCTATATTAAGAATAATTAAAAGGGAATAAGAAGGAAAACAGGAAGAAGTCAAGGATGTGGGGGAGATGTGAGAGAGAAGTACAAAGAAATTAGAATGGAGACACAGACAAGTATGAATGAAATATCTATTCTAGTGACTCTGCCACTTTAGTCCTATTTTCCCCACAACAGGTCTTTTCTAAGAAGAGGTTTCTTGGCCACAGCTTCCTTTTAGAGAAGGCAGCCAGAAGTTTGCTCCCACGAGATCCTGGCATCACATCTATAGCTAATTAGATCCAGAATTGAAGCCACCTAAGACAAAGGCAGTCATCCATATGTTATTCATGGACATAAGCTGACAGGAGAACTCCATCTAATCCAGGTACTCTAAACCTGGTTTGTAGCTGCCAAACCATGAGATCCTATCCTTGGGATGTCTAAACCCAAGACATATGGAAAGTCAGGTAGGCAATTGCATCAAGATTAGTAGAAACAGAAACAGAGAGTCACTATGTGACAAAATGTGAGATCATGAGCAATGTAATACATCACTAAGTTGTCACATATCCTGAAAAACCCAGTGATCTTTATTCTACTTTACTTCTCCAGGTATCCTTAAATTAACTTTCCATTACCTAAAGTAAGGCAAGATTTTCTCTATGTCTTGCTAATCAAAACAACTACTGAAACATCCATTAGATATTTTAAAAAGCAATATGATCTGTTGAGGGAAAGATAGGATTTTTAACTTGGACTGTAATTATGTAGTGGAAACAAAATGACTTCCATGGAATTCTTCCCTTAAAATGTAATGGATGTCAATGAAAAAACATGATTTTATATGCTTTATGTATGCGACATGCCATATGCTAACATCTCCCAAAAGTTATCTCTAGGCAGCCCCTCTTCCCTGAACTTCAGACTTGTATATACAACCACCTACTTCACAACTTGACTCTTATGTACGATAAACATCTCTAACTCACTCCAAATCCAAACTGCAAGCCAAACTCCAAATCATCTGCACCCAAGATTTTTTCTACCCCAACCTTTCCTATCCCAGTCAATGGAAACTACATCCATCTAGTTGCTCAGGACAAAAACCTTGAAATCATGATTCTTCTCACACCACCACATCCTGCATACTTATTTGCTTCACTTCTGAAATATATTCAGAATCTGACCACTTCTCACCACCTCCAGTGCTATCACCCTGGTCTAAGCCACGATCATCTTCCACTTGAATTTATGCAAGCCTCCTTATTAATCTCCATACTTCCATACTTGTCTTTTTATTGTTTTATTCTTCAAACAGCAGCCAGAAGACAAGATGATTTAGAACTATTTTCCTTGCTTCTCCCAGCTAAGTACAATTATAAATCCTAAAAATAATGCAAGAGTCAACCAAAAGAGATTTTTGAAAGGTGGAAAGAGGAAGACAAATTGGTTAGAAATCCTGGAACTGGAGGAACAACATGGAAGCATGGTGTCTTACAACCCCTCCCTTTATGCAACAAAAGAAGGCAACCCAGGCCAGGTGTTTCTGACCCCAATATGGTTGCAGAAGATAGCCCAGGTGGGCTAATTCCTACCCTAGATCAAATAGGAACCTCACCAATAAAACCTAGAGAGCCTGGCAGCAAGGAGGATTTATCAGGAATCCCACTGACAATAAGTCATCAGGGGAACAATTTTCCTTCTCCACTGGTCTTGAAGTTTCCCTCCTCCACACTTTGCACAACTGGGTAGCACTGTCAAACCAACTCTCAACACATGTGGCCCAGCCTGGGTAGTGCTGATCCTCCCTTCAGGCCAGAGACTCCCTTCCCTCATACTACATGTTCCAGGTGACTTGGCCTGGGGCAGTATCTTCTGCCTCTCAGACAGCACCAATGGAGATCAGTGGAAGCTTCAACAGCACCAGATAAATCAAGCAAACCAGAATAAAACCATGAAGGTCCTAAAAATTAAATTGTCACTGGAACCAGAGCTTGCAAAATAGGCCAGGGCCTGTGGGCTAAACTTAACCGTGGTGACTGCCTCCTAAAACATAAGATTTATGTAGAACCCAGAGTTTCCTAATAAAATAGACAAAATGGATACAGGATACAATCGAAAATTGCCTGTCATACCAAGGACTAGTAAAACCACAATTTGAATGAGAAAAAAACTCAACTGACACCAATATCAAGATGAATCAGATGTTGGAATTATTCAACAAGGATTTTAAAGCAAGCTGTCATAAAAATGATCTAATCAATTACAACATTTCTTGAAATGTATGAAAAAGATGGAAAATCTCAGCAAAGAAATAGAAGTTATAAAATGGAACCAAATGGAAATTGTATAAATAAAAAATATAATAACAAATTAAAATCTCAATGGATGGGATTGTAGTAAGGTGGAGATAAGACGAGAATAGAATAAGTGAACTTTGGGACAGATCCATAGACTGTACCCAATTTGATCAACACAGAGGAAAAAAAAAGACTGAAAAAAAAAAAGTTGAAAAGAATGTCAGTAACCTGTGGGAGAATAACAAAATACCCAACATTTGTATGAGTTTAAGAAGGAGGAAAAAGAGAGTGGAACTGAAAGAGTATTCAAAGAAGTAATGGCTAAAAATTGGCAAAAGACCATCAGATTTAAGAGACTCAGCTAACCACAAAGAAATGTATGTCAAGACACACCATAATTAAACTTCTGAAAAATAAAGGCAAAGAAAAAGTCTTGAAGATTTGTGAGAGAAACAACACTTGGCATTTCTCTAAACACCAATTAGAATGATTAGATTTCTTGTTAGAAACCATGGAAACCAGAAGGATGTGGCACGATCAATTCTGAAGGAAAAGAACTGTCAACAGTAAATTCTATCTCTGGCAAAAGTATCCTACTGGAATAAAGGTAGATAAAGATATTTTGAGACAAGGGAAAAATAAAAGAGTTTGTTGCTAGTAGACCTACCCTTATAGAATGGCTAAAGGAAGTTCTTCCAACAGGAAGGAAGTGATAAATGATAAAAGAAAAAAATCCTAGATCATTAGGAAGGAATAAAGGACAACAAAAGAACATAAATATGGGTAGAAACAATAGATTGTTTTTTATGAATTATATAAATCATATTTGATGATTAAAACAAAAATTCTAATACCATCTGATTCTCAAGGCCCCACAAAATCTTGAACTCCTGCCCCATTTTCTCTCTGATCTCATTTCCAATCACTGCTCCTGTCACTCACTTTGCTCCAGCCATGCTGGCCTCCTATCTGTTCCTTGAATACATCAGACATGCTCCTGCCTTAAGGCTTTGGCATTCACAGTTCCTTCTGCTTGGAATCTTCTTCCTTCAACGATCCACATGGTCATTGTTCATAAATCACTTACTCTTGAGGCTTTAAAATTGACCACACCCCTACCCCCAGCACTCTCTCTCCTCATTGCTTGCTTTATTAATTTCCTTGCAAGAATGTCAACTCCACCAACACAGAGATTATTGTTTGTTTTCTTCACTTTTGTATTCCCAGTGCCCAAAAACAATGTGTGATAACATAGTAGAGACTCATATGTTTGAATGAATGAATGACTTAACTAGCAAATTCAAAACTTTTCTCTATTGGAGACTCCAGGAATAACTTAATTTCGCATTTAGAACAGCATGTATATCACTCCTTTTCGTAGGCTGAGAGAAAAATCATCAAAGTCTAGAAGGTACAAGAAGATGGAGAGCATTTATAAATGTAAATATTTCACAGTTCATGAATTTTATTTTCCATCCTGCTGATTTCATCATCTCCTATTTATTGAGAACTTACTATGTATTGAACTTTATGTAAGAAACTCATTTACCACTAGCAACAAACTTATGAAGTAAACATTGTCACATTTTATTCTAAGATTCTATTATTGAAAAATGCACCATTAAATTCCTAGCAGCCTTTTAAGAGAAGAAAAAATAAGTATAAAAGGCAGGCAGAAAGGACAGACTCCCACAGTAAATGTGCACATGGATTGTAGGATGCTCTTTAATTTCAGAAACTTTAAAACATTCTAACATTTGGGGCAATATGTCATTAGCTCCATTTAACATATACATAAACTGAAGCTCAGACAGCTTAAGTAACTTGTTTTGAGTCACATAGCCAAATAAATAGCAGAATTCAAGTATAGGTCTACTTGATTCTAAAGCGTATGCTGCATCCACTACACTTCCCTGCTTGCTGAGAGGTTACCCCAGTAGTTATCAGCTAGGGTTGTTACCGTACCATAAAGGACATCTAAAGATGTTGTGGGAGGAGGTTAATGAACTAATAAATTGGGAATACCTCTGTCATTTAGAAGATGAGGCCCAGCAAGGCTAAATATTCACATAATGCATGGGCCAGTTCTATCCAAAAAAGAACTGTCCAATAAAAAGGTCCGATGGCTAAAAAATCAACATTTACTGATAGCTTACTACACGCCAGTGCTAGGTTAAGTGTTGGGTATACAAAGATGAAAAAGACCTGGTTCTTAATCTCAGGAAGCTTATAGAATAGTGGGAGACAAAAGCAAACAAATGATCATCTCTCATACAGCACAATAGGTAATTTATCAAAATTGTGGACAAAGTAGTATAGGAGTCAAAGAAAGAGTAAGGAGGATAAGACAAAAAAGGCTTCATTGAGGGAGTGACTTTGAGTTGGGTGTTGAATAAGTGTGAGTATTTTAACTAAAGAAAGGGATATGGTAGTTCAAGAATAGGGGGCAGCATGTGTGAAGGCATGAGATGTGAAAGGACATGTCAGGAAAGGCAGTTATATGTACTGGCTGAAATTGCAGCTCTAGGGTTTAGCTGTGAATTTGAAGACAAACTTCTTAACCTCTCCATGTCTCAGTTTCCTCCTATATAAAATAGGAGTAAAAATAATAGAATCTACTTCATAGGATTGGTAGGATAGTAAAATGAGTTAATACATGTGAAATATTTACAATGATATCTAACATATACTAATCCTTCAGTTAATATCAGCTATTAGTTATTTTAAAATGGGAGATTTGTTTGTTTCATTGTATATTTCAGGAAGGATCTAACATAGATGACAGATCAGATCGATAGATGTAGAGATATAGAGATACAGATATTAGAATTAGCCAGAAGCAGTAGCTCACACCTGTAGTCCCAGCTACACAGGGGGCTGAAGTGGGAAGATCACTTCAAGCCAGGAGTTTGAGACCAGCTGGGGTGATGTAGCAAGACCCTTTCTCAAAATTAAAAGAAAAAAATATATATTGGAATTGAAAGAAACTTTAAGGTGTCTAGTTTTACTAAAGCATGAGCTGAGGTGCATAAGATAGAAAAGTAGGACAGAGTTCAGAACACAAATGTCACTGTATTTATACCAGATATAAGGTGCTTAGATTTTAGATTATAGTATATGGGGAGCCATAGATGGATATTAAAGAGAGGAGCAGCATGATCAGATTCGTGTGGAAGATGAAATGGAGAGGAGAGACTGAAGACAGGGATACTAAGTAGAAAGTGGTTTAAGAGATCCAGGATAAAAGTGATAATATCTAATTTCAGATAGTGGCAGAATGTCAAAGAAGGAATGGATTTGTGATGGAATTACAATCCAAAAGACTTGGTTATTGATTGGTTCAGCAAAAATGGGATTGTAGAAGTGTGAAGGAAGAGTGGAAGTTAAGAACCCAGATCTAGAAGTCTCTTAAATCTCATCCAATGCTCTTGCCATTTCTCTAAGCTGTTTACTTTTCCCTGCTGCTGCCATTAGCTTTTGCTGGACCTCTTCCATGGCACAGGGGCTTGCTCTTTTAATGAAGTATACTGTGTATCCTGCTTGTCTTTATTATTTTACTAAGGGGCTCTAATCTGGGAGTGTAATTTTTTTCTTTACTTTATGTCCAGAGATGCTCATTTATAGAAGCATTCCTGGAGGTTGGCCATCCCCTACCTAGGAGTTCCTATGGTCCTTGGGTGGCCTGGGCATGGGCACAGGAATTTAGGAAGGTACCTAGAGCGCTCTGCTGCCTAATGGCACAGTTCTCCAGGATCTACTTCTGTGTCTCCGTGGGAAATCTCTGCAAATAATATGATTCCAGCCACCCTGGGGGCTTTGCCCAAACAGAGTGCTCTTGGCTGAGCCTCCACTCCTTCCATTTCTAAACTTTGTGTATTTCAAGGGAAATCTGATCTGGACTCTTCTGATTCATTTACACTTAAATCATCCAAGGGCTCTGTTGTAAGAGTGAACTCAGCTCCAAAAATGTCTTATAAGCTTTGGTTATAAAACTCCCTAAGATTTTGTGAGCTAGAATTTTTTTTACTCCCCTTTTCTTTGAAACAAGATGTTGTGACTTTGCCAAGAGTAAATGGATTTCCAACCTCAAAGGGGTCGTGTTTGGTTCAAGAGTCAGAAATCATGAAGCTCAAAGGCCCAGATGCGTTCTTCAAGAATTGGCAATAATGAATCCCAGGGGGATGGGATAAATGATAAATCTAGGAGAAGCTGGGTGAGGGGGTGACAGGAAGCATTCATTCTACCCTGTTGGCTCCGTGCCCAAAAGCCTAAGGACTTTTGTCCCTTAACTAGGAAAATGGAGTCATGAGATAGCACAATCCTACAAGGCACCAGCAAAATTAGGCAGAGAGACAATTCCCATTTTGAATGAGTGCCTGACAGTTTACAGAATTCTTTTCACAGTCTTTCCTCTTACTTAATCCTCCAACATAATCATCCCCATTTTCCAGAGGAACAGAATGAATCTCAGAGGAGGTGAAGTGACACATCTAAGGCCACAGAACTCGCCTATAGAAAAGTCTGAAATTCTCTTTAATTAACTTCAGACTGCATTAGGCTGGGGAGAAATAAGATGTGGCAATTTACCTTCGGGTGCTGACAGTCCAGGTGACTGTAACAATGTTCTTATCCAGGAAGTTCTCCTTCATGCCTCCCTACTAAGACTTGTTCCTTGTTTAATTGGAGCGCCATGGGAAGTTTGTTTATTCATCTTTTAGAGCATGTCTAACATCTTCCCTTCGTTTTATAGTTATTTATGGATTTATCTTATAACCTTCCTACTCATTATTCTTCACACTTCACTAGACATGAGCATCTCAGAGGCTGAAATGTATCCTACTCATCTTTCTGTCCAGTGTCTAGTTCAGGCACAGGATAGGGCGATCTCCCAATAAATGTTGGATATATGTGCAGAGAATGGGTATGTGAGAATGTACAGGCAATGAATATGTGTGTATATTGCTATGTGTTTGTGTGGGTATGGAGATAAATGCATTGTAGAGACACATAGATTTTGGTGGAGGGTGAGTGTATATTCATGTGTATTGAAAAACTGTGGAGATGTGTATGCACAGATAAAATTCTGTGAGTGTGCTTAGAGGTGAGACCTGTTTAAATTTTAGCATGGGACTGGATAGGAAAGGAGACTTCTTTGTGCTTGCTGAAATTAATCTTTGACAAAACCAAAGGCTTTTTTATGGCTACTGCTCAGCACTGAACATTCCAAAAGACATTTACAAAGTCTCTGCTGGTGTTCTCCCACAGAGGAATGGGTCACAAAGCCAGAAATCAGCAAAAATGAAGCCAGCAAAGTTCACACTTGAAGCCCTCACTTCCCTTTTCCATGGCTTCTTGTTCCCTCCCTCTCCACACCAGTCCCTAAGGCCCTCAAGTCAGAGCAGGTCCCCTTGGAACAGGAATATGTATGATAAGTAGGATTGGGCAGATAGAGACCCAAGGCCTTCCCTTCAAAACTAAAGACTCACAGATTATTCTTGGCTGCTGCTAATTTTCTGCCACTACCACTTATGTACTACAGGAGCATTTAGAGATTTTCTAAAACCTTTGACCTCTGGGAAATAAAGCAATTGGACTGGGAAGATAGAATCCATCAAATAGGAACTCTCTTTTTTGGCATCACTAAATCTATAAATGCATTTACAATTGGATCTATATTGCACACTTTTCCTCCTGTTACAATGGAGGAAGGATTTTCTTTCTCCTAAGGCCATTTTTTTTACCTGTATTTTGGATCCCAACCTCTCTTACCTTATAGAAGACTTCACTTCCTCAGTTTCCACTCATGCCCCCCTCCAACATCTTTTTCCCTATTGGATCATTATCATAATCCTACACACATGCTCTGATATTAATATCTTTCACTTACAAAAACATTCTTCCTGATCCCACATTCCCCTTTAGCTATACTCTCTAGCTATTTCTCTGTTCCATTAGCAAAATTTCTCAAAAGAGTCATTTGGAAGTACTGTCTCTATTTCTTCACCTGTAAGTCACTCCAAACTGAATTCTACTGAAAATACTCTGGTTCAGATCATCAGTGATCTTCATGCTGCCAAATCCAATGGATGTTTTTCCAACTTCAAATTACTAAACCTTTCAGCAACTCTTAAATATTGATCAATGCATTCCATTTTTAAAATTTTTGTAGTAATAAAATGCTTACCAAGGAATTTTCCATGGGGGAGGGGGGGAAAGGGCAACACACGTAACCTAAACATCTGTACCCTCATATTATGCTGAAATAAAAAAAAAATTTAGGTGTATAATACATTATTGTTGACTATAGGTGCAATGTTATATAGCAGGTCTCAATGGCCTATTCATTTTGCCTATCTGAAACTTTATGCCCACTGATTAGTAATTCCTCATTTCTCCTTACCCTCAACCCCTCATAACCAATATTTCACTTTTTGATTCTATGACTATTATAAATACCTCAGATAACTGGAATCATGGAGTATTTGTCTCTTTGACTGGCTTATTTCATTTAGTATAATGTTTTCAAGGTTTATCCATGTTGTCACATATTTCAGAATTTCTTTCTTTTGTAAAGGCTGGATAGTATTCCATCTAATGTATTTACACCTTTTTATTTTTTGCTCATCTCTCAATGGATGTTTAGCCCACATCTGGGCTATTGTGAATAGTACTGAAATGAAATAGGAATGCTAATGGCTCTCCAAAATTCTGATTTCAATTCTTTTGGAAAAATACTCAGCAATGGTATTGCTGGATCACGTGGTAGTTCTATTTGTAATGTTTTCAGGAACTTCCACATTGCTATCAAGTACTATATACAACACATTATTATTAACTACAGTCATCATGCTGTACAACAGATCTTCGGAACTTATTAATTCTGTCTAACTGAAACTTTATATCCTTTAACCAACATATCCCCATTATCCTCTCCCTCTTTAGCCCCTGGAAACCACCATTCCACTCTCTGCTTCTATGAGTTTGACTTTTTTAGATTCCACATATAAGTGAGACCATGCAGTCTTTGCCTTTCTCTCTCTTCTTGGCTTATTTCACTTATCATAATGCCTTCCAAATTCATCCATGGTGTCACAAATGACAGGATTTCTTTCTTTTTTTTAGGCTAACTAGTATTCTTGCGTGTGTGTGTATTCATTAAATATGAAATGTCCGATTTCAAATCAAAAGTGTAGTTTATTATATTTCAAACAAAAAGCAGTACAATTAATCAAAGTATATGTCTAAACTATCAACACAGTTTTGCCATTTTAAAGGTAGCTTATTTACGCCAGCAGCAAAACAGCCTGGATGGTGAGTGGCAAGGAAATTGAGAAAGGCATTTTCCATAGCTTGTTGAGAATTGAATATTTTTCCTTGCATCAAGTGGTCTAAAGCCTGGAGGAAGTGTTAATAAGTTGGTGAAAGGTCTGGTGAATACAGTGGATGACAGAGAGTTTCCAGGTCCAGCTTCTATAGTTTGAGCAGCGTTATTTGCGTGACATACCACATTTTCTCTATCCATTCATCCATTGATGTACACTTAGGTTGATTGATTCCATATTTTGGCTAATGTGAATAATACTATAATGAATGTGGGATTGCAGATATCTCTTTAACATACTGATTTCATTTACTTTGTGTATATATGCAGTAGTGGGATAGCTGGATCATATTGTAGTTCTATTTTTAATATTTTGTGGAACCTCCACACTATCTTTCATAGTGGCTGTATTATCTAGCTTTATTATTTTGCATATGAATATCCAATTTTCCATACACCACGTGTTGAAGTGGCTATCCTTTCCCCATTGTGTATTCTTAGCACCTTTGTTGAAGATCAGTCAACCGTATATGCATGGATACTCTATTATTTCTGAGTACCGTATTCTGTTCCATTGGTCTATATGTTATCTTTTTGCCAGTACCATACTATTTTGATTATTGTAGTTTTGTAATATATTTTGACATGAGGATATTAATACTTTCAAACTCATTTTATGAGTCCAGCATTACCCTGACACCAAAGCCAGACAAAATATCACAAAAAAGAAACTATAGGCCAATATCCCTGATGAATTTAAATGTAAGAATACTCAATAGAACACTAGAAAATTGAATCCAAAAGTACATTAAAAGGATCATATACCATGGACAAGTGGGATTTATCCCAGGGATGCAATAATGGCACAACATACAAAGATCAATTAATGTGACACACCACACTAACAGAATAAAGGTTAAAAATCACATGATCATCTCAATAGATGCAGAAAAAACATTTGGAAAAACTCAACATCCTTTTATGAAAAAAAAACCTCTCTACAAAGTAGGAATATAAAGAAATTACTTCAACATAATAAGGGCAATCAATATATAAAAGCCTGCAGCTAACATCATACTCAATGGTGATAAACTGAAAGCTTTTCCTCTAAGATCAGTAACAATACAAGAATGCCTTCTCTCACCACTTCCATTTAACACATGCTGAAAGTTGTACCCAGAGCAATTAGGCAAGAAAAGAAATAAAAAGTCATTTAAATCAGAAAGGAAGAGGTAAAATTATATCTGCTGATGACATTATCTTATATTTTAATACTCTAAAGACTTCATAAAAAAACCTGTTAGGACTAATAAACAAATTCAGTAAAGTTTCATTGTACAATATCAATATACAAAAGTCATTTGTGTTTATATACACAAATAATGAACTGTCTGACAAGAAAATCAGTAAAACAATCCCATTTACAATAGCACTAAAAAGAATAAGATACTTAAGGATAAAATTAACTAGGAAGGTTAAAAGGCTTATTTACTAAGAACTATAAAACATTGATGAAAAATTAAGGAGGATACGAATAAGTGAAAAGACATCCATATTTATGGATTGGAAGACTACAGATTTGATGTCATCCCCGTAAAAACCCCAGTGGTAATTTTCCAAAAATAGAAAAAGCAATTCTAAAATTTATACAGAACCACAAAAGATCACGAATAGCCAAATCAATCTTGAGAAATAGCAATACCATTTTTAAAAAACCATCCATTTTTTCACCTTCCATGATGCCACACTCTCTTGGCTGTTTTTGTATGTTTACTTATTCTGTAGTAGAATCTTTTGCTGGCTTGCTCTCCTTAAACTCTGGTCTTTCATAGTGTACTCACATGGGTCCAATTCTCTTTTCTCTTCACCCTCTCTCCCTAGTTGATGCTTTATAGCCCCATGGTTTTACACTCCATCTATATTCACAACTCATGAATATCTCCAGCTTTGACCTTTTCACTGAGCTCCAGATTTGTATATCTAACTTCCTACTTGTCATTTCAATATAGATGTGTCATAGACAGCTCAAACATAAACTTGGCCAAAATAAAACTCTTGGTTCTCACTTTAAACCTCTTCCTCACAATCTTCCTTATCACAGTAAATAGCACAGTATCCATTTATTTGCCCAAGCTACAAAAGAAAATGCCATCCTTGAATACTCTCTTTTCCTCCCACAGCCAGTCCATTAGGAAGCCTTGTCAATTCTGCTTGCAAATATAGAGTACAAATCAGTCCAGTTATCTCTATATCCATTTTCATCATCATCTCCCATTTGGACTACTGCAATGGCTTTCTTACTGCTTTTACTCTTTCCCGGTGCTCACCACCCAAAATCCATTCTTAATGTAGCAGAGGTAATGTAGATCTTATTCTCTTGCATAGAACACTTCAAAATATCTCATGACATTCACAATAACACTCAAACTTCTTACCAAGGCCTACAAGGACCTGTGGGATCTTGGCCCTGGCTTTCTTTTCAAATCTCTTCTCACCCTACTCTCTCTCTGCTCCACCCAAGCTGTTGTCTTGGCATTTTTATTTGTACCATAAAGCTTTTGCCCTTGACATTGCTTGGAATCCTCTTCCTGCATATCTTAGCATGGTTGGTTCCTTTACATCCTATATGTCCCAACTTAAATCTACCTCCTCAGAGTAATCCTTCCCTAGGCAACCTATCTAAAGTGTCAGCCCAATCCTCTGTCATTACTCTCTCTCACATCACTGTTTATTTCCTTTACAACACTTATCATAATCTGTGCATCTCTTCTTTTGCTTATTTATTTATTTAAGATTTCTCCCACTAGACTGTAAGCTGTACATGGACATGGACTTTGTCCCAGTCACTGTTATGTCCCCAGCATGTGACAAAATGCCTACCATGTTATAAATGATCAATAATTATTATATGTTTGAATAATGTCCTATACCCTATCTTCAAAGTTATCTGGATTCTCAGCAAAAGAACCAATCAGCTAACAAGAACTTCCTCTTCCTGGTAGCTATGTTACTAACCATTTCTTGTCCCAAGTACCTTAAGTGAATAAAGTATTTATTCCAAATATATGGGGAGAAATTCTGGTGAATGAAATTATCTTTAGTTCCTTGTATTTAGAAGTTTCACCTTATTATATTTTGTATCTGTTAAGGTCTTGCTCTTTTTTTTTATTATTCAGGATATTATGGGGGTACAAACATTTTGGTTACATGAAATGCATTTGCCTCGCTCAAGCCAGGGCCACAAGCATGTCCTTCTCACACACACACAGTGATCCCCGTCTCCATTAGCTGTGAGTTTACCCACCCCACCCTCTATAGCCCCCACCTCCCACCCCACTCCTACCTGAACGGCACCCAGTATTACTACCATGTGAGCACCTTAGTGTTGATCAATTAGCACTGCTTTGATGGTGAATATATATGGTGCATGTTTTCCATCCTTGTGATACCTTACTTCGAAGGATGGGCTCAAGTCCTATCCAGGATAATACAAGAGGTGCTATATCACCATTGCTTTTTGTGGCTGAGTAGTACTCTGTGGTATACATATACCACATTTTATTAATCCACTCAGGTATTGATGGGCACTTCGGTTGTTTCCACATCTTTGCAATTGTGAATTGTGCTGCCGTAAACATTCGAGTGCAGATGACTTTTTTATACAATGTGTTTTTTCCTTTGGGTAGATGCCTAGTAATGGGATTGCTGGATCAACTGGCATTTCTACTTGTAGCTCTTTGAGGTATCTCCAAATTATTTTCCAAAGGGGTTGTACTAATTTGCAGTCCCACCAGCAGTGTAAGAGTGTTCCTATCTCTCACAACCATACCAGCATTTGTCGTTTTGTGATTTTTTGATAAAGGGCAATCTCACTGGAGTTAGGTGATATCTCTTTGTAGTTTTGATTTGCATTTCCCTAATGATTAGAGATGTCAAGCACTTCTTTATATGTTTGCTGGCCATTATTTTGTCTTCTTTTGGAAAGTTTCTGTTCATGTCCGTTGCCCATTTATTGATGGAGTTGATTTTTTTCTTGTTGATTTTCTTAAGTTCTATATAGATTCTTTTTATCAGCCCTTTATCGGATGTGTAGAAAGCAAATATATTCTCCCATTCTATAGGTTGTCTATTCACTGTAATGACAGTTTCCTTGGCTGTGCAGAAGATTTTTAATTTGATCAGGTCACATTTGTTTACTTTTGTTTCTGCTGTGATTGCTTTGGGGGTCTTCATAAATTCTTTACCTAGGCCGATGTCTAAAAGCATCTTCCCCACATTTTCTTCCAGAATTCTTAAGGTTTCATGCCTTAGGTTTAAGTCTGTGATCCATCGTGAGTTGATTTTTGTGAGAGGTGAGAGGTGGGGATCCAGTTTCAATCTTCTGCATGTGGATATCCAGCTTTCCCAGCACCACTTATTGAATAGAGATTCTTTTCCCCAGTATATATTTTTGTATGCTTTGTTGAAGATTAGATGACAATATTAGGATGGTTTTATATCAGGTCACTAGCTCATGACCTTCCTTGTGGCACTCCTATACTATCTCTTATTCACAGATACCACCTTGAAGAAGTTTCTCTATTTCCTGGAAAGATAGCACTTCATCAGTGATCCCTAGACCGTTAATGGACTCATATCTTCCTTAACTATACAAGCTTACAGTATCTCCTACAGTGCAATTACCATGCTTTCTGGGAAGATACACTGATTACCCAACCCCAAGCTGTGAGGGATGTTACACTTATCTCCTTTCTGTTTTCTAAGCCCTCTCTAACCCTTTACCTGCCACATTACCCAGAGACAAACATTTTTGATGTTTGTCTAATTAATTCATTAGCAAGAGGTCAGGGGGTGATGGGATGAGACATTCAGTGAGAAGGACATTTTTGGCAGGGTGATTAGAAGTAGCTTTCTACCACCAAGCAAAAGTAAGAGATGAATAAAAATATTAGAAAGGGAGAAAATAAGAACAGGTTGTTATGTTGGCATCCAAGGGAGGAGATTAGCCAAATAAGTTCCCTGGCTGTACTTTGCCAACCAAGGAATCAGCAATTTAGTAGTGGAATGGGAAATTTTGCAGTTTGAATCCAGGGAGGGCAGGTAGGGAGAGTTAGTAGGTGGCAAAGAGATCATGGTAGAACATGAAAGGAGGGAGAATAGATGGGAAAGAAAAGTGCATGTTTTGACACCTTTCATGTACACAGACCTTTTCCCAAAAGCTTTTCCATGCATTAACTCATGGGTTCTTACCAAACACCCTAGGGATGATTGTTGTATTTTTGGATGATTGGCTTGGAGTTCTCATCTTCCTCAGTCTCATTTTTTTCCCCCTTAGTCTCATTTCTTGATTAACCTTCAAATGAGACTATGGGAGACTGATAGGAGTAGAGGAAAGATAGTGGACAAGAAAAACCACTAGAGTATCTCTGCAAGAAAGATAGATTTTAGAGAAAAGTGAAAAAAACAAACAGGTGGACAAACTTAAATCAGATGATGGTCAGAAGGAAGGGTGCCTGAAACTACAGGAAACTCCAGGAGAAGAAATTGTGGAACAGTACTGGAAGGAGAAAGGCATCGGCAGGGTCTGCACCCCGAGAGGCTTGGAGAACAGTGACAAAGGTAGGTGGAGGAATCAAATTTCCCCTTCCTTGCATCTCTGACTGTTGGTGAGCTCCTGAGCTGCTGGAGATTCCTGCCAACACCAGCCCAGAGACGGCTGCTGCAAGCGAGTGGTGAACATCTTGTGGACAGGGCACCAGGCTCCCAGATCCCCTGGGGAACTTCCCGCACCACTGACCTGAGTCGATAGGCAGACACTATATTGCTTCATTCTCTCTTTCCTCTCTCCTACCCACGGCTGCCGAGAGAGAGAATTTGGCCACCACCTGGAGACATCTGCAGGGAATGGGACCTTTCCTTTTGGGGCCCTATAGCGGACTGAGGGGTGCATAAACTGTGAGCTTGCTACCTGTCGACTTTCCCAGATGCTGCTTGCCTGGTGACTCCAGCAGAGTGTGGCAAATCCTGAGGTGGAGAGACGTTGATCCAGCTTGGGCACCCATGGGTGACCTGAGACCAGCACTATTCTCCCTGGCAGGGTTAGGGATTGATCTCTGGGGCCCAGGAGGCAGGCCTGCAGGCCAGATCCCATACCCCCAGGTCTCCATTGCATTGCCTGGGGCCTCAGAAGGGATATTTGTGAAAAAGTCTACTGAGGTGTATGTGCCTTTGGGAACAGATCAGAGTGGGTCCTAGCTGCAGCCTGCCTAAGGGGCAACCATCCTCCCATGGGAGGGCCATGCTCCTGGCTCAGGCCATGATCATGGGCAGGAACATACTGGCTCACATTGAAGTCAGGGAAGCTCCACTGGCTTGAGGTTCTGCCTGCCAGCAGAGGCCTGGGAGAAACCAAGGAATAGGGAAGGATGGAAGGAGGGAGGCCTGCTGTAGAGTACAGATCTCAGATGGCCCCACCTCTACATGCAGACTTTTTGGCTGAGTGGGGCCATTTCAGCCCCTCCCTGGCACCTTTGCCAAGAAGCAAAGAAGAGATCTTTGAAACCTGCTAACAGCATTTGTGGAGCTTGAGGGCAGACTCATCCAACCCAGCTTTGCCCAGACTTACTCCCTATCCTGTCCCCACTGAGGTGGAGAATAAGGACACACCTGGAAGTCCCAGGGCCCCACCCACCACCTGAGCACTAGAGTGCCTGACCAGAGGAAAGAGATCTGGTTACAGAACCCCAAAACAACACTGCAGCTTGCTCCTCCCAGCAAGCACCACCTACTGACAGGGAAGTCATTCTGCACACCCCTTTACTGCATTTACTGACTCATCATACAGGGTGTGGTCAAATCTTACCCACAAATATTACCTACTGGCTCAGAGACTAAACTGAGTGTGTCATTATCTAAACAAAAATCTAAAGGTAAAAAGCAACAGCTCCTCTGGATGGGAAGGAATCAGTGAAAGAGCTCTGGAAGTATGAAGAATCAAATGGAAAGCACACCCCCAAAGGGGAACACCAGCTCTCTAGCAATGGGTACTAACCAAACTCAAAACACTGAAATGACAGAGGAGAATTTCGAACATGGATAGTAAGAAAACTCAATGATATGCTAGACAAAATGGATACTCAATACAAAGAAACCACATACACACACAAAAAAATCCAGGACTTGGAAGAAAAATTCGCTAAATGAAATATTAAAGAAAAATCAAACAAAACATCTGGAAATGAAGAAGTTATCCAATGAATCACAAAACACAGTGGAAAGCATCAAGAATAGGGTAGATCAAACAGAAGAAAGAATCTCAGGGATTGAAGATAATACCTTTCAATTAAATAAGTGAGTTGCAGAGAAATGAGAGAAAAGAGCAAATCCTACAAGAAATGTGGGATTATGTGAAGAGGCCTAACATGAGAATCATAGACATCCCTGAGGGTGAAAAAGAAAATACACAAGGGTTGGATAAGCTATTTGAGGATATTATGGAAGAAAATTTCCCTGACCTTACTAGAAATCTAGATATCCAGGTACAAGAACCTCAAAGGACTCCTGGAAGATTGATTGCAAACAGGAAGACATCAAGACACATTGTCATCAAACTGCCAAAATCAACACAAAAGAGGCCCTTCATTGAGCCATAATGCGAAAGAAGCAGGTAACCTACAAAGGAAAACCCATGAGACTAACTTTAGACTTCTCAGTTAACGCCTTACAAGCCAGAAGAGACTGGGGGCCCATTCTCACTCTTCTCAAACAGAATAATGCCAAGCTCAGAATTCTGTACCCTCCAAAACTAATTTTCTACTAATTCTAAATATTTATGATTCTAACTAAGGTATACCCAGATTCATAAAGCAAATCCTACTTGATCTAAACAAAATTATAAACAGCAAGACCATAATATCTGGGGACTTCACCATCCCTCTGACAGAACAGGACAAATCCTACAAACAGAAAATAAACAAATGCACAATGGACTTAAACAGAATTCTAGAACAAATGGGCCTAACTGACATTTACAAAACATTCTACCCAGAAGCCACCAAATATACACTTTTCTCATCAGCTGATGGGTCATTCTATAAGACCGACCATATCCTAGGCAAAAAAAAAAAAATTTCTCAGCAAATTTTAAAAAATAGAAATTATTCCATGCATCTTCTCAGACCACAGTGGAGTAAAATTAGAAATCAACTCCAACAGAAACTCTCTTCTCTATATGAAGTCATGCTAACTAAACAAACTTATGCTGAATGATTATTGCATTAAGGAGGAAATCAAGAGGGAAATTAAAAGATTCTTTGAACTAAATGATAAAGGAGACACAAGTTATCAATATTTGTGGGACACAGATAAAGCAGTCCTGAGAGGAAAATTTATATCCATAAATGCCTACATCCAAAAGACAGAAAGATCACAAATCAACAATTTAATGAATCATCTCAATGAACTGAAAAGGTATGAGCAAACCAATCCCAAACCCAGCAGAAGAAAACAAATAACAAAGATCATCGCAAAACTAAAAGAAATTGATAAAGAAAAACTATACAGAAGATTAATAAAACAAAAAGTTGGTTCTCTGAAAAAATAAACAAAATTGACATGCCTCTTGCTAGATTAATGAGAAGCAGAAAAGACACTAATAAGCTCAGTAAGGAATGAAAAAGGAGAAATTATAACTGGTACCATGGAAATACAAAATATCACCAATGAATACTATAAAAATGTCTATGCACATAAACTTGAAAATCTGGAGGATATGGAAAAATTCTTAGAAACACACAGTCTGCCTATGCCCAATCAGGAAGAAATAGAATTCTTGAACAAACCAATATCACATACTGAAATTGAAGCAGGAATAAAAAAAGCTTTCTAAAAAGAAAAGTCCTGGACCAGATGGTTTCCTACCCGAATTTTACCAGACCTACAAGAAAGAACTGGTGCCTATCCTGAAGAAATTATGCCACAACATCAAGAAGGAAGGAATCCTCCCCAACATATTTTATGAAGCCAACATCACTCTGATACCAAAACCAGAAAAAGACTCAACAAAAAAGAAAACTACAGACCAATATCCCTTATTAATATAGATGCAGAAATTTTCAAGAAAATCTTAGCAAACTTAAATCAGATGCTTATCAAAAAAATAATCCATCACAGCCAAGTGGTCTTCATCCCAGAGATGCAGGGATGGTTCAACATATGCAAATCTATAAATGTAACTCATCATATAAATAGAAACAAAAAGAAAGACTATATGATCCTCTCGATAGATGGAGAATAATCATTCAACAAAATTTAGCACCCTCTTATGATAAGAACACTTAACAAAATAGGCTTAGATGGAACTTACCTAAAAATGACAAAAGCCATATACTATAAAGCCACAGCCAATATCATACTGAAGGGGGAAACATTGAAAGCGTTCCTGTCTAGAACTGGAACCAGGCAAAGCTGCCCTCTATCACAGCTTCCATTCAACATAGTGCTGGAAGTCCTAGCCAGAGCAATCAGACAAGAGAAGGAAATCTAGGACATGTGAATGGGGGCAAAAGAGGTCAAACTATTGCTCTTTGCTGACAATATGATCTTATATCTAGAAAACCTCAAAGATTCTTCCATTAAACTATTGAAATTGATAAACAAATTCAACAAATTCTCAGGGTACAAAAATCAATGTACAGAAATCAGTAGCATTCCTATTCCTATATGCCAACAATAGTCAAACTGATAACCAAATCAAAAACTCAATACCCTTCACAACAGCAACAAATAAAGTAAAATACCTAGAAATATATCTAACTAAGGAGGTAAAAGACCTCTACAGGGAGAACTATGAAACACTGAGGAAGGAAACAACAGAGGATGTAAACAGGTGGAAAACTGTACCATCCTCATGGGTCGGCAGAATCGACATTGTTAAAATGTCTGCACTACCCAAAGCAATCTGTAGATTCAATGTAATCCCTATTAAAATACCAACATCATTTTTTGCAGATCTAGAAAAAATAATTCTACACATCATATGGAACCAGAGAAGACCCCATATAGTAAAAGCAATCTTAAGCAAATAGAACAAATTGGGAGGCATCAATTTACCAGACCTCAAGCTATACAACAAGCTATACTAAGTAAAACAGCATTGTACTGGCATAAGAACAGAGATATAGACCAATGGAACAGACTTGAGAACCCAGATATAAAACCATTCTCATATGGCCATCTAATCTTTGACAAAGCAGACAAAAACATACACTGGGGAAGAGAATCTGCATTCAATGAATGGCACTGGAAAAATTGGATAGCCACATGTAGAACACTGAAACAGGGGTACATCTTTCAACTCTAACAAAAATCAACTCACGGTGGATAACAGACTTAAACCTAAGGCATGAAACTATAAGAATTCTAGAAGAAAATATTGGAAAAACTCTTATAAACATTGGCCTAGGCAAATAATTTATAAAGACCACAAAGTCAATCACAGCATCAATGAAAATAAATAAATGGGACCTGATCAAATTAAAAAGCTTCTGCACAGCCAAGAAAACTATCACAAGAGCAAACAGAGGACCTACAGAATGGGAGAAAATATTCATATGGTACACATCTGATAAAGGGCTGATAACTAAAATCTATATAGAACTCAGGAAAATCAGCAAGGAAAAATCAAACAACCCTATCAAAAAGTGGGCAAATAAAATGAACAGAAGCTTTTCAAAAGAAGATAGACTAATGGCCAACAGACATATGAAAGAATGCTTAACATCTCTAATCATCAGGGAAATGCAAATCAAAACCACAATGAAATATTATCTAACTCCAGTGAGAATGGCCTTTATCAAAAAGTCCCTGAACAATAAATTTTGGCGTGGATGTGGAGAGATAGAAACACTCATGCACTGCTGATGGGACTGCAAACTAGTACAACCTCTGTGGAAAGTGATAAGGAGATACCTCAAAGAGTTATGAGTAGAACTATCATTTGATCCAGCAATCCCATTCCTGGGCATCTACTGAAAGGAAAAAAAGACATTGTATAAAAAAGGCATCTGCACTAGAATGTTTATAGCAGCACAATTCACAATTGCAAAGATGTGGAAGCAACCCAAGTGTCCATCAATACCTGAGTGGATTAATAAAATGTAGTATATGTATACCATGGAGTACTATTCAGCTTTAAGAAACAATGGCAATATAGCACCTCTTGTATACTCCTGGATAGGTCTCGAACCCATTCTACTAAGTGAAGTATCCCAAGAATGGAAAAATAAGCACTACGTGTACTCACCAGCAAATTGGTATTAGTAGATCAACACTTATGTGCACATATAATAGTAACATTTATCAGGCGTCGAGCAGGTGGGAGGGGAAGGGATGGGTATATTTACGCCTAAGAGGTGTAGTGTGCACCATCTGGGGGATGGGCATGCGTGAAGCTCTGACTTGGGTGGAGCAAAGGCGACATATGTAACCTAAACATTTGTACCCCCGTAATATGCTGAAATAAAAAATATATATATTTAAAAAAGAACTGCCTTTATCCAGTCTTTAAGGGTAAGTCTGCCATTGCCAAATTCTTTTCATTTTTCTTTGTCTAAGTAGGCATTTAGTTTCCTTTTATTCCTTATGTATAGGTTCATTAGAGATAGAACTCACAGTTGACAGTTCTTTCCTTTCATCATTTGAAAAGTATTATGTCACTTTTCTCTGGTCTCCATGATTTCAAATGAGAAATCTTTTGTTTTTCAAATTGGCCTTTCCCTATGGATAGTGCCTTGTTTCTCTCTGGTTGATTTCAAGATTTTTTTCTTTTGGTTTTAGTTTTCAGAAGTTTAATTATGATGTGTCTTGTCATGGATGTTTTTGGGTTTCTCCTGTTTGGGTTCTTTCACCATCTTGCATCTGTACATTTGTTTCTTTAGTCAAATTTGGGAAACTTTCACCCATTATTTTTTCTAATACTCTGTTAGTCTCACTTTTTTCTTCTCTTTCAAGGACTCCAATGATACAAATATTGTACCTTTCTTTATTGTTTCACAGATTCCTGAGGCTCTAGTCATTTTTTTTTATTTCAGCATATTATGGGGGTACAGATATTTAGGGTATGTATGTTGCCCTTGGCCCCCCCCAAGTCTGAGTTTCAAATATGTCCATCTTTCCGGTGGTGTGCATTACACTCTTTGTGTATGTATATACCCATCCCCTCTCCCTTCTCCCCCCTCCCTCCTGCCCAACATCCAATAGATGTTATTCTTATATGTGCACTTATGTGTTGATCAGTTAATACCAACTTGATGGTGAATACATGTGGTGCTTGTCTTTCCATTCTTGGGATACATCACTTAGTAGAATGCGTTTCAGCTCTATCCAGGAATATACAAGAGGTGCTATATCACCATTGTTTCTTAAAGCTGAATAGTACTCCATGGTATACATATACCACAGTTTATTAATCCACTCATGTATTGATGGACACTTGGGTTGTTTCCACATCTTTGCAATTGTGAA
>CAUYSK010117955.1:0-23270 GCA_963575035.1 Avahi laniger
CCAATAAATAACAACCTCTTCCTCAGCTTGGCTCTGGACCAATTAAAGAGAAGGACAAAAAGAGTAAGGCAATTGGAAGACCAAAATATCACCTTTATTGTTGAAAAATCTGGTAATAAGAAATGAGGCTTTGTAGGTAGGCAAGTGGGCTGCAGCCCGGACTTCCCCAGGGACAGACAGAAGCAGACTGGGGCAGGCTTTCTCCGGCAAGGGCAGATTCCACCCCTGAAAAACTGATGGCTTGGAGGAACAGAGCAGAACATATACATACTCCTGAAAGTTAGCTAAAAAGAGATGGGGAAAGGCCAGGCGTGGTGGCTCACACCTGTAATCCTAGCTCTCTGGGAGGTCAAGGTGGGCGGATCCCTCAAGATCAGGAGTTCGAGACCAGCCTGAGCAAGAGCGAGACCCCGTCTCTACTAAAAATAGAAAGAAATTATCTGGACAACTAAAAATATATATACAGAAAAGATTAGCCGGGCATAGTGGCGCATGCCTGTAGTCCCAGCTACTTGGGAGGCTGAGGCAGGAGGATGGCTTGAGCCCAGGAGTTTGAAGTTGTTGTGAGCTAGGCTGATGCCACGGCACTCTAGCCAGGGCAACAGAGCCAGACTCCGTCTCAAAAAAAAAAGAAAAAAAAAAAAAAAAGGAGCTGAGCTACTTGTCTAGCTTCTCATAATATACTCCCCATTCAGATAAATTACTTCTCCTTTGGGGAAGAGTGAAAAAGGGAAGAAGAGAGAGACTAAAAAAGTTACATTGAAGGAAATATGTGGAGTAGAGATGTAGCATTCTTCCTCAAAACCTATCGTGTGCTGGGTGCTGTGCTAAGCATTGGGCATCTCTACCTGTGTGTACCAAGGGCATTTTATTTTATATATTTTTGAGGTAAGGGTCTCACTATGTTGCCCAGGCTGGTCTTGAACTCTTGGGCTCAAAAGATCCTCCTCCCTCAGCTTCCCAAGTAGCTAGGATTATAGGTGTGAGCCACCATGCTCAGCACTATGGGCATTTTAAATTTATCTCTAAAACTCTCATGTTCTCCCCATACATGTCGCTCCTATGTTTTCATCGTTTGCTGGTAGCATTACCAATTTCCTAAGAATTCTGAGTAGAAATATCAAACCCATTCTGACTTGTTATTTCTCTTGACCTTCACATTTGCATCACCAAGGCTTGTACATTATTTTGTTCAGGTAACTTTTGATTCTTTTTCTTTTTCTTTCCCATTACCACTGCCCAGTTAATACCTTCATAATTTATCCCCTGGATCATTAGCATAGGTCCAGGGGAGAAATTGGCTCCTGACGTCATGGCTTCCTATTCTATTAATATCAAAACCATTTTTTTCTCCTTTAAAACCCAGCTTGAACTCTACCTTATCTACTGGTTCATGGCAGTCATAATTAGTAGCTCTTTCCCTTAAGTACGAAATCTACCCTGTGATCAACTTATGCTATGATACTTGTGCTATTCATGTCAGTATCTCATGGGGTTTAAAAAAGTGCTCTGAACTTACTTGACACACAAGAAATACTTGTTACATGAATGGCCTAAATTGGCAGAATAGTTAGAAAACAGAGGATGTAAATCCCATGACTCCATTTAATTGTTTAAAAACATGCATGGAACACTGACTTTGTGCACGGCAAGAAGAAATTCTGTTATTTTTAAAATCGTGAGCTATTAAAAGTTGTATTTAGTCCTAATACTGACACTTGGAACACTTGTTTTGATATAGCTGATAAACATGTAAGGAAAAAAGATCTGCTCCCTGAATTAAAGGTGTGTTCAATGTCTATATTTTGTTCAATTATTGCCTCTGCTACTAGAAGACATTAGTTATACAGTTTGGAGCTTTTTATTGACATCTGAACTGAGACACTGTTGTCAGCAGCTATTGTTTTAAATGACCAATGCTTCATTCTCTACTTCTCTTTTGGGAAGGCCTTCCATCAGATACTGCCCCGTTGGGCAGCTGACCCAAGTTGAGCCAATCAAAGTCCTTCTTGGGAATGTAGAATGAGACTGTTGGATCAGGTTCCATCTGGTCACTCTCTTAAGTGAAAGAGATTTTTAAATATAAGAGCTCCTGGCAACCACATTTTGCCATACAGACTAAAACAAGAGAGAACAAAGAAAGAATAAAGGAGAAATTTAAAAGGAGAAAAAGAATCCAATTGGAATTTAAGTTCCTTGTTCCAGCTGTTCCTCAGGTCAATTGTACTTCTTTCTTTGGTTCTGTGAAATACCTCATTACCCTTTTAATAAATTCCCCTTTTATTTTAGGTTTATTTGAGTTAGTTTTCTATTACAGGCAACTAAGAGAGTCCTAACCAGGATAGTTGCCAATTTGTTCCTCAAGACGGTGGAAGAGCTCTCTTATATATATACTTTTTTTATTAGATACTTTAAAAAATTGTAGCTTAAAAAACACAAAATTTATCACCTTAACCATTTTTAATTGTACAGTTCAGTAGTGCCAAGTATATTCACATTGTCGTAAAACAGATCTCTAGAACTTTTTCATGTTACAAATCTGAAACTCTATACCTATTAAGCAACAACCCCTTTCTCCTCCACCTCAATCCTGGTAACCTTCATTCTATTTTCTGTTTCTGTAAATTTGACTACTTTAGATGCCACATATAAGTGGAATCATACAGTATTTGTCTTTTTATGAATGGCTTATTTCACTTAGCATAATGTTCTGGAAGTTCATCCATGCTGCAGTATGTGATAGGATTTCTTTCCTTTTTCAGGCTGAATAATGCTGTATTGTATGTTTATACCATATTTTGTTTATCCAGTGATCCATTGATGGACATTTTTGAGTTGCTTCTACCTCTTAACTATTGTGTATAGTGCTGCTATGAACATGGGTGTGCAAATATCTCCTTTAGACTCTGCTTTGAATTCTTTTAGATATATCCCCCAAAGTGGGATTGCTAGATAATATGGTAATTGTATTTTTAATTTTTTAAGGACTGTCTATACTGTTTCTATAGCACTTGTACTGTTTCACAGTCCCACTAGCAGTGCATGAGGGTCCCAATTTCTCCACATCTTCACCAACACTTGTTATTTTCTCCTTCTTCTTTTTTTTTTTATAGTAGCCATCCTAATAGGTGTTAGGTGATAGCTCCTTGTGGTTTTGATTTGCATATATCTGATGATTAGGGATGTTGATCATCTTTTCATGTACTTTTTGGCCATTTATATATTATCTTTGGATAAATCTCTGTTCAAGTCCTTTGCCCATTTTTAAATTGGGATATTCAATTTTTTTTGTTGTTGAGTTATAGGAATTCTTCATACATTCTGGATATTAATCCTTTATTAGATATATGATTTGCAAATATTTTCTCACATTCTATAGGTTACTGATACACACACACACACATAATTGTGTTATATTTTAAAATTGATACAGTTGTACATATTTGGGGAGTTTATATATATAATTTTAAATTTAAAAATATTAATCTGGTAAGAATAGGATTCATTCAGTTAAATTCAGCACTTACGATGTGTGAGATATTTTCTGCCTAGTTCTAGACTTGATATAGATAGCAGTCTCCTGACATACTCCTTCACTATAGTTTGAATCCAATTTAGCCCCAGGAGAGATGGTCTTAGAAGTCAAAAATCATTCTATGCATTTTCTTGATACTAGCTCAACCCTAGATTTTGTATTCACTAAAATACTGCAGGGAGACTAGAGTGCTGGGCCTTTGCAGGCAGTTCTCAGCTAGGGTGCTGGGAGGCCAGTTCAATCTAGAGGTTTCAGATTAATGCTGGGCCAATATTGGTGGGATCATGAGTCAGTTTTGTGAGGGATGACTAAGACTAAGTTAGAGTCCAGACCTTTAGTCTTCAGATTCAAAGCCTTCTCAAAGGCAGGCTAGAACCAAACCAGTTTTGAGGGGCTTAGGATATAATATAGTAGCTGAATATATTAAAGATGTCAAATAATCATCACTTCCCTACTGCTACACCAAAATAGTCCTACTGAATCAGACAGAACCTCAGAATCCTAAACTCTGCTCTCCAGACAACCAGTCAATGAGAAGGCACACAAAATGAAGCTTAATTGCCGTCTTTGACCTGTATACCATATATATTGTTTTGTGTTAAACTTTCTCTTATGTAATGCGATCCCAACTGGAATTATGATCAGGGTCTTAGTGAAGAGGATTCTGGAGAGTTTTTCCCATGGTACATAATATATCTGTTAAAGAAATTGGATTTAAATTTAGATTTTATTCTCTCCCCAATAAATCCATACAAAAAGCATGGAGGAACCCACCTGTCACTTTGATATCCCCTGTGGCTTTGGCAATGTCATTTTCAATCATACAGGAATATGTGTTGTTGATTGTGACATTGTAGAGCATGGACACAACCTTCATGGTCACATTCTCGGAGTTCAGCTCAAAGCTGGTGTTGGAGAATTCCGAGAAGTTGGCTCCCTGGTCAACTTGGGATGCCCAGATCACTGTGGGCTGGGGGAACCATCGGGGAGCCTCACACCGCAAGCTCTCTGAACTGGCATTATAGTCCACATTCACCTCTGGCATGCTGAAGGCTGCAAGGTCAAACGTCAAAAGAGGCACATGAGATGTCAAGGTCAGGCAGATAAGACAATGCCTTTGGAGTGCTAGGTCTTCAAAACACAGTCATTTCTACCATTGAAGTAACTCAGTACTTCCCCAAGAGTCTGTCTGTGTATGGCCTTTGTATTGTAGATGAAAATAATTATTTGCTAATAGTACTGCTATGCATCATAACCCTTTAGCCAATATCATAAACCCCAAGGACCTAAGTTGTAGGTATATTATTGTTACAACAGATAATTTTCTCCAAATAAAAGGGGCCCTAGTGATCATAAACAAGTTTATCCCTTAGGGAAACTGGACATTTTCCAGGGACCTGTGAAACCTTCAGGATTTTATTTATTTTTCTGCCTGGAGGATAAAGTTAGGGAGAGAAGGGAGAGCGAAACAAACAGCATTCACCTGTCACCCACAGAAATTCCACACACAAGCTTTGTCATCGTGGGGACTTGGAGTTTACTTGGGTGGAGACTGTCCAGCCCTGATATCCAGGGATATAAATAGGCATTGGTTTTCTTCTCAGGTAATTCTCACTGGGGAGGCAAATGCATTTTGAAATTAAGACTAGCTTCATCCTGTAACTAGGCAGAAAGACATTTGTGGGGAAATGTTAAGACCTGGACTTTTTACTAGGCCATAATGGCAAGATACAACTTATTGATTTATCTAGCATCTACTTTTGCCCAGGACTGGGCTGGTGCTGAGTGCGTGGTGAAAGGAAAGCCTTTGCCTTGCTCTTAATGAGTCTGTCTTCTAGCAGGGGAGACAAGATCCACATGCTTGGAGTAGGCAGGGGATAAGCTCCTAGGAGATGATATGGGAAGCTAAGTTTACATGACAATGAGCCACCATTTACTGAGGGTGCACTCTGTGCAGTACTGTATTCCAGACATTGTTTCATTTGATCCTCACAATAATCCTAGGAATGTTATCATCCCCATTTTAAAAAATAAACTTTTAATTTTGGAATAATAGTACATGTACAGAAAAGTTGCAAACATAATACAGAGAGTTGCTGTACATTTCTGACCTGGTTTCCCCTAACATTAACATTTAACCATGGTGCATTGGTCAAAACTGAGAAACCATCATTGGCACATTACTGTTAACCAAACTCCAGACTTTATTAGGATTTCTCCAGTTTTTCAGCTAATGTTCTTTTTCTGTTCCAGGATCCCATCCAGAATACCGCAATGCTTTTCGTCATCATATCTCCTTAGGTTCTTCTAGTCAGTGACATTTTCTTAATCTTTGCATGTTTTTTATGACCTTGACAGTATCGAGGAGTACTGGTCAGGTATTTTGAGGGATGCCCCTCTATTGGAATTTGTGTGATTTTTTTCTCATGATTAAACCAAGGTTATAGGTTTGGGAGAGGAAGATGACAGGAGGTAAAGTACCCTTCTTATCACATCATATCAGAAGGTACATGCTACCAACATGACTTATCATTAATGATGTTAACTGGCCAAAG
The DNA here is from genome assembly GCA_963575035.1 of Avahi laniger. Taxonomy (NCBI): domain Eukaryota; kingdom Metazoa; phylum Chordata; class Mammalia; order Primates; family Indriidae; genus Avahi; species Avahi laniger. The sequence continues at coordinate 6,091 of CAUYSK010117955.1, forward strand.
CAGTGTTTGCCAGGTTTCTTTGGTGGCTGGACTTCATTGAGTCTAACACACCTGAGTGGGGTGGGATGTGTATCAAGCTGCACTTCCTGGAGGGGGAGAGATCTAAATGAATTATTTGAAATTTGTCTGTAAAGAAGGTTTGCTTCATCTCCTTTAATATTCACATAAGTATGGAGTCATGTGTATTTTTTTGTACTTAGAGTTTTAATTCAATACTATATTATTTATCTTGTTGCTTAAATTATTCTAGCTTTGCCATTGGAAGCTCCTTCAGTTGGGTCCAGTGTCCCTTTGACCTGACCTCATTAATCTCCATTTTAAGATGAAGAAACTGAGGCTCAGAGATACTGCCTTGCTTGGGCCACTGTACTTACACAGGTCTGATTCTAGATCTCTGCTTTGGATAATTACATATACATATTATGAGGTGTTTAAGAAAGGCCTGTGTAGACTAGGTTAGGCTAGGAGGGCTCAGTATACTTTCTGTCTGTCCATCAAGGCTCTCTCAAATGCCCTATTCTCCATGGGGGCTTTTCTATCCCTTCCCTCCTGTGCATTTGTATGTGATCTCTGCCTTCCTCTGAATCTCTGGGTCACTCTACTTATCTTTCTCTTAAAGCATTTGATGTGATTTATCAATTATCATAATCATTTACATACTTTATCCCTGTACTGACCCTCAATTCTGTAATATCTGCACTGTGAGCCCCGCAAGAGCAGGGGCGCTCATCTTTACATTCCTCACAGTACCTATCTGAGTCCTTGCAAATGCAGAAAATACATGCCAAATTGGGTTGGCAAGGAAGGATGGATTTCATTGAGGGGGGAGAATTAATAAGTTTTTAGGACAATATTTTTTTGGCTAGTTCCCTTTGAACTTCTCCTAAAATGGGCCCACTGCCATGAGTCTCTAGAGAAATTGATTTCAGACTTGGGCCTGGGCCTTCTTGGCATAGAAACATCCCAGGCCAGCTTTTAGGCTTCTTTCAGTAGCAGTATTAGGAGCTATACTATAAAAGAAACTACATTTATTTTAGGGAATATACCTGGAAATTCAGAAGTGTCAAGAGCCCAGAAAAAAAGATTTTAAGACCTGTATTATACTCAGCTACCGTGGGACTTGGTGTGGATCTTGGGCAAAAAATACCAAGAATTGCTGCTAGCAGAATTGAGCGGGTCTTTGTCTGATATTGGTCATTCATGAGCACAACATGATATTTCATCATAATCTTTATCATAACTCATAACTTATCGAAGTCATAACCTTTAACTTCAAATATCGTTTGGTGCTTTCTTTCCCTCTCTCCAAAAGTAACTCACCTCCAGTTTTATACTCAAGGTTAGCATTCCCCTTGCCTTTAGAAGTGATAATGTGACATTTGTAGGTGCCAGCATCTGCGAGTTTCACGTTTTTCAGCCTCAGAGAGGCATTGCCAACTATCACTTGATCAGCAAACACTGCTGTTCGGCCTCTGAACATTTCGTCCTGGTCCGACAGGTCATCTTTGCCTTCTTTAAACTCGTGGACCAAGCCCATAACACCTTCCTTCAGCCATTGTATCACGATATCAGAAAGTTTGATGTCAGGTTCAAAAGTGCAGCTCAGGATGCCATCCTCCCCGATGTTCCCAGCTGAGGTGAGAGTGGTGACTGCGATGGAGTGTGTCCCTGCAATCCAGGAAGCAAGGATCAATGCCTAGGGAAGCGGCGGAACTGTCACAACCTTCATTACTAAAAGCCAAACAGAATCTTGTGATAAATTAGAAATACAGAAGAACTGGAGAGACATGTAAAAAAAAAAGAAGAAAAGGATAGAAAGAGCAGGAAGACAGTCATCTTGATATCTACAGCAGTATCCGCCATATACGACAGCTTCTGTAAGACCAAGTAACCCAAACCTTGAGGGGCAGCAAGAGGAAAACATCAGACTTGGTGTTTAAAGATAAGATTTCAAGTCTTGGCTTTATCATTTAATAGCTGTGTGATCTTCGGTAAGTCATGTAACCTCTCTGGATCTCAGAAAAATGGGAGTAACAAATATCTGGCTTACCTACCTTAAGGGGTTTTTGTGAGGATCAAATCAAATTGATTTGCAAACTATAATTACACATATAAGGTGTTGTTATTCTTAGTTAACCAGAAGTGTCAGAGAAGCGAAACCTCATGTCAACTAAGTGTGGCTAGTCATTCTGAAGAACACCAAATTCTAAAGTGCTGTTACTTTTATCTCCATTTGAATGATGAAGAAACTAAGACATAGAGAAGATACGTGACTTGGTCAAGGTTACAGCGCTAGCTACGGCATGATGGAGAATGGTACTTAATTCAGTTACTTTCGATCTAAGGTAAAAGCTGTCTCTGCCTCTCTGAACATACCGCCAGTGGAAATACTAATTATGGTGCCAGGTGTGTCCAACTGCCTCTTCCCCACTTGCCCAGCCGATAGCCCACCCAGTCAGGGAAGGATCCACCAGCTGCTCTTTGTGCACTGGAGGCCGCTGACTGAGGTCACCTGTGGGGGTGATTTAATTAACCGAATCTTCTTGAGAGGCTCTTTCTGTGGTTTGGATGTGAAACTAAGGAGAGGATGGCCTTGGAGTCCAAGAGGAGAGTGGAGCAGACACAAAGTGTAGGGGAGAGACCATGGGAGAGAGGCAGAGAGACAGTCCTCTATTCCAGAGCTGTCTTGGATCCTGAGGGTGTTCAGGTCTAGTTCCTGTTTTAATCTCTGCATATTCTATAAACAAACACCTTATATTAAAATGGCCTGCACAAGTCTCTCTTCCTAACAGCCAAAAAAGCGCAACATGGTGGGTCCTGACCACTTCTCAACCAGACTTTTCATCTTCCTTGTTGGTATTCCTGCCTTTCATCCTTGCCTCTATCCAATTCATTTTACATGCATTAATCTTGCAGGTAGACTTCTTAAAGTCACTTTGAACATGTCTGTTTTCTAATCACTAATCATCCATGGTTCCTAAGGGCTGTGGAATGAATTTCAGATTTTCCAGCATAGTCTTCAAAGCCAAACCCTGCCTGGCACATAGTAAATGCTCCATAGATACTAGCTCTTATTGCTGTCTTTGCAGCCTCCTCGCTTCATCCTTTCATAGTGCATTCTGTCTATCGGTAGCAAATGATTTGTTATTTTCTGCCTTCAATAAAAAATACATAAACAAAGCATACGTGTGTTTTTTTTCCCCCCAAATGTAAGAGGGAAACATTGCGAACACAGGGATATCATTGACTCTTCTCTTCCTTCAGCCCATCAGGGGTTGGAATTGTTAATTGATTCCTGGGCTTTATAAAGTAGATGAGGGTAATGAATCAGAGACAGAACTGGAGAAGCTAAGCTAGATGAATTTACAGTAGAAAAAACAGAGAGCTACTGATGGAAGAAAAAATATAGCTAGAAAACGAGACAGAGGAAACAAAAACAAGTACATAGCCTGGGTTGGGAGGCTGTTTTGGAGGCTTGAGAGCACTGGAGAAGAGAGACTTTGGGAGCAGCTGCTATGCATGGCCATTCATGTGAGAGATTTGGGAGAAAAATTATGAAAGAGGATAATATGAAGATTTTTCTGTGTAATACGAATGCAATGCACCTCCATACCCTGCCTTGGCATTTTCTTGAACACCGCTTTAATGATTCAGGTTTTTTCCAATTGTTTTTACTTCACAGACTGATATCCAAGGCAGCCCAGGCTGGCACAATTACACTATACACCTTCACATCCTTGCTCATCCTACAACTACAATTCATAGTTTCCACCTCTCCTTTGTCACCAGTCATCCAAATTCTACTTACATTCAAGTCTGTTCAGATGGCAGCCCTCCCATGGAAACGTCTTTGAATCCACCAAGGCAAAATTTGTAGATTCTCTCTTTTCTGTCCCTTAACATTTTCTTTTACCTTTCTTACAGCAGCTATCTCCCTCTACCGGATTTCTCATCTATCTCTGGCACTATTTTGTAAGCTTTTCAAGGGCTTAATTGTCTTAATCACATCCGTAAGTTCCTATAGTCCCTAGTGCTTTGTTTCTACAGCGAAAAATAATATTTACTGAGTGCATGAATAACTGAATGAATTGATGGAAATCAGTAGAAATCAAAGCATAGTTTGAGATGATCTAAAATGATTGCAGGAGTAAGGTGGCAGGATTTCCACATCTAAATTTTGGGGAAATGTGAGCCAGTAGGGGAAAAAAGGTAATAAAAATACACAGAGATTCTCAATAAAATCATGGATGAAATGTAAGTATGTTAGAGCAAGGGTAAATTTGATGGTTGTTGATAAAGTGCCATTAAAGTTGAATTGAAAAATTACTTTTCAGAAAAAAAAAAATACATGATTAGCACAGTTTATGGAGAGACTGAAATGGTAATGACACATCTTAGTTCAGTAATTGTATTACTGAATTAATTTTAATGTGTTGGCCTTGAGCCCACAGGTAGGGAATCAGTTGACACATTTCCTAGAGAACTTAATGATTAAAAGCAGACAGCTGTGGAGCACCCCAGGGGTCTGCTGCAGGTTCCAGTCATTTCAGGTTGCATTAATGATGTGGCAGAAGGAATGACTGCAATGTCAATTAAATCCCCTCCATATCAAATAAAGAGGAGGAATAAAAGCCAGTGAGAACTTAAAAAACCAGGACTCCCTAGCCATTGCTTTGCACCTAGAAAGCAGTCCAATAAATATTTGTTTGTTAAGTGAGTAAATGATAGCTAAAAGTAATAAAATAAAATTTAATTTGCAAGCAACAGCATGTAAATATTAGTTCTTACAAAAAGGAGTCTGTGTTCGAACTTGAAAACAAACATTGGCTCAAGTAGCATTATGCAGTCTGACCTGATATGACTCGCCAGGCCTCAGGACCACCAGAGATTCTTGTGTTAACTTGGTGAACTAAAGGATAAAAGGGCCCCATGGAATGGGTCAGAGGCTGCTTTCTATTGATGCAGAGTTCTGCTCAATAGGCACAGATTTTAAGTATTTCACTGGCTTCTAAGATTTCATCAAAACCCTTTAAAATTGGAAGCCACAGCCACTTATTGAAAATGAATTATCCAGCTCGTGAGGGCCAATTACTACCACAGCTCCAGTGTGCAGGAAGAAAGGGAGGCCGTCAAATTGGAGCAGCTGAAATCCGAGCAGCTCTGTGTTCACACAGGGTGAGGACTATTCGATTGGTCCTCGGTTGTAGGAGCAGGAATATCTTGGAGAATGGGGGTACAGCCCACACAAAGCAAGGATTCTTTACAGAAATTAGGATTCTGGGACACCCTACAGCACTGGATTAAACCTGAAAAATAAATTTGCCTTTGACATGAGTCAGTAAGACAAATTCTGAACATTCTAATAGGATAGGGAACATACTAGAAGTCTTCAACTGATGGTCAGTCAGCATTTGCTAAAACCCGGCTGCCCAGATAGGCACCACAGCACATAGCTTAAAGGAGGAAATACAAGATTGAAGCCTGCACCAGTGGAGCCTGGGGTCACACCTGTGAGTGCCACACTTGCCAAAGAAAAGTGTGGGGTAGGGAGTAGCAGTGGCTCCTGTGAGAAGAAATTAGACAGGCTACTAGGCCAGGGCAGAAAAGGGAAGCAATAGAGCATGGCGTTTGAGAACATGGCACAGGCATCAGGCTGTCTGGGTTCAAGTCCCAGCTCTGCCACTTATTAGGTATGTGAACTTGGGCAAGTTTTCTAAACTTTTTATTACATAATTTTTTTATCTGTAACATGAGAATGCTCCCTCTGAGGGTCTCTAAAAGGACTAAATGACGCAATGCAGGTGATGTGCTTCATAATAGTATCTGACTTGCCACATGCTAAATCTTAAATTGGTATCTATTATATCAATTATATGATATACTAGAATCATTTGAGTAGCTTGCAGATCAGAGTCCCAGGACGTAGAGAAAGAATATTTTACTAAGTGCATACTTACAGTGACTCATTTTGAGCCAAGAGAGGTAAGAATGACCGTTGCATCCATTTTGTGAATGAGGATAAAGAGGCTCCAAGGGGTTAAATGGCGTACCTAATGCCCTGTATTAGGGCATTAGCGGTGGAGCCAGGATCACACCCAACTTGTCTGGCCCTGGGCTGTGCTCTTTCTACCACATTTTGCTGTTCATTTGTTTGTTCATACTCAGGGCCAGATTGAGACATGTAGAGAGCCAACCCACTAAAACGATATGCCTGCTTCACTTAAAAATAAAAACCATTAAAAACTATAAAATAAGTGTAAGAAAGGCCAACAAATGTTTGATTATTTTTTCAGATGACTACAACTTTTTTTGAAATAGCAAATACTTTCCAAACAATTTGTGCAATGCTCCTGTTTTGGTGCCATGGGCACATACCTGGTTGGCTTACCCAGTGTCTGAAGACGGAGCATTATTAGGAGGCAGTGTTCTCTTAGTAACTGGCTTCCTGCCCTGACCTCCCTAACTTCAGAGGAGACCTGTCCTGCTATGACCAGGAAATTGTGCAGTTCCTGGGAGGTGCTATATGAATGCATTCATAATAGCAAATTTTTATTAATAGATTCGATGTTATCAATATAAATAACAATAGCAGCCATTTATTACACACGTATCGGGTACTTTTTCTCATTTAATTTTCACTATGACCCTTTACCAGTGAGGAAACTGATTCTGGAAAGTTAAGTTGCATCTCAAAGGACATATAGTTAGTGTCAGACCTGAGATTGGAACGTCTCTGATTCTTAAACTCTTCCACTACACAGAGCTGTACAAAGTCACCCAGTGAGTGACGGCACAGGGACTGGGCTAAGTGTGGTCAGGCACCTCTTCACTCCCTCTCCTTCCTTCTCGAAGGGTCATCCACAAAGACTTTCCTTTAACCAGGGGTTGATGGGGTCCCCTCAACCACTCTTCCAAACAATCCACCTCGGATGTACTTTATGTTTTATGGGGCCTATATTTAGAATTTGTAAGGAGTAGGATGACTATGAGAAGGCGGCATATACAACATCATGAGAGTTACAAAGAAATATATTTTTTTTCTGTATTTGGGAATATTTTTAAGTCTTTAAAAGCTGTGGTCTCAGGAATCATGTCTGCAAGGCAAACCAGAAAACACCCTTTTCTGCCACAACTCTCTGAATGTTATCACTGGTATAGGGTCGGGGGGAAGGAGTGTGGGTTCTGGAAGCAAATTCCCAGGCTTAAAACATGGCCATGCCCACTTGCAACCTGTGTGTGAATTTCTCATCTGAACATAGTAATACTGTTTCTCATCTGAACATAGTAATGCTATCTATCTCCTGTTGGTTGTGAGTAGTAAATCAGGTAATATATGCAAAGTTCTTTAGTACAGTAATGTGCATAAAGAAATGATTTGAAAAGTATTATCATTATCATCACGTACTTAATGCTATTTACTTGATATCAATGTCCTGTGCATTAAACCATCTAACATTTTATTAAATTCATTTAAAGTACAATAATATGATACTCTCTGGTAAAGGTTATGGTCCTTTTAATAGAGGCAGTTGAAAAAAAATCCAACTGAATAGTAATAAACTAATAAACTGCCATTTTATCCAAAATAACCGGTTTTTACTGTATGAAGTAGGAAGGAGGCAGAAAATCTTTTCATAGGCAGCAGTACAGTTTTAATATTATTGGTGGTACATTACTGGATTGAGTAGACTGTAACTTCTATCCATTTATTTACTCTTCTATGCATCCATCCAATTGTTCATTCAAAAAGCACTTTAGGTGCACCCTCTGCAAATTCAAGGAACTGAGCTCAGTACTTAAAAGTCACTATATCTATGCAGCAGGAAAACGTGTAATTAGCATAAGTATTGAGTGACATAGGGAAGCTGTGACAATGTGAAAATTCTTGCTAGATAGTCAAAGCCCACTAACAACCAAAGATAAACAACTGTCTAAGAGTTCTGATGCCAAGCCAAGTAGCCCAAAGCCCAAGAAATTTTAGTCACTGAAATTTAGAGTGAAAGACAAATACTAGGGTTTTCGAGATCAGGAATAGGGTAATTATAATTAAGGAAAAGTTAAGCTTTAATGAGGAAGTGCCAAAATGTACCTTAGTATTAATATCTTTAAAAGTTATTCTAAAATGTTTACTTAATTAGTCAATATTTTATTTCCTTATAAAGAATATATATGAATATACACACACAAAAATCACCACATGGAGAAATAGAACTTTACTGCCTTCCCAGAAGTGCTCTCACGCCCCTCCTCATTACTACCCCGTTACTTTTCCCCAAAGGTAAGAACCACTGTTCTATCTTTATATACAGGTGTGTGTGTGTATACAGATACAGATATAGATATAGAAATAATAGATATATGGTTTCATAATATTATGGGAGTACAAATGTTTTGGTTACATAAATTGCTTTTGTACCATTTGAGCCAAAGTTATAAGTGTGTCCATCACCCAGATAGTGTGCATTGTACCTGTTAGGTGTGAATTTACCCATCCCCTTTTGCCCCCTCCCACCTGCTGGATAAAAAAATGGTGAACTAATACTTCTTGCTCTACCTTTTAACAACAGAGATACATTTGCCTGTTTTTGAACTGTATATACATGGAATCATACAGACTGTACTCTTTTGTGTTCTTCTGTCACTTGACATTACGTTTTGCATGTGAAAATGTACTCAGATCACCCCAGTAAAAATGATTTTTATCCAAAAGACAAGCAATAACAAATGCTAACAAGGATGTGGAAAAAGTGGAATCCTCACACATGTTGGTGGGAATGTAAATTAGTACAACCACTATTGGAAAACAGTATGGAGGTTCCTCAAAAACTAAAAATAGAACTACCATATGATCCAGTAATCCTAATGCTGGGTATATATCCAAAAGAAATATGTTGAAAGGATATCTGCACTCCTGTGTTTATTGCGACACTATTCACCATAGCTAAGATTTGGATTCAACCTAAGTGTCCATCAACGGATGAATGGATAAAGAAAATGTGGTACATAATATACCATGAAATATTATTCAACTATAAAAAAGAATGAAATTCTGTCATTTGCAACAACATGGATGGAACTGGAGAACATCAGTGAAATAAGCCAAGCACAGAATCTTGCATGTTCTCACTCATATGTGGAGCTAAATATTAAAATAATTGATCTCATGGGCAGGGAAAAAAAAAAAAGAAAATGTACTAATCTCCTCAGTCACCAGGAAATAGAAATCAAAACCACAAGATTCTACAGTATCCAGTGTTGGTGAGGACATGGAGCACTGGATCTCTCGTGCACTTCTGGTGAAGGGTGAATTGGTAAATCACTCTGGAAAGCTGAATGACAGTATCTACTAAAAGCTATTTACTGGATTTTTGGACATATTCTTTTTATGAGGTGCTTGTTTTAAGACATTAGAAAAAGAATTAAAAGTTGGTCAAATAAAGCAGGAAGAGGAATATTAATAAAGATAAAAGCCAAAATCAGTGAAAGGGGAAAACAAATAAGAGAAAAGTATAAATAAACTGAAACCTGGTTCTTTCAAAATTATTGTAAAGCTGGCAGTATCTGTAACCATGTAAACCTATTTTAATATATGAGAGAGAGACAGAAAGAGAGAGAATAAATATGACAAAGATTAGGAATAGGAAAAGAGATAAAATAACATAAAAAGAAGTGAACTATAAAAGAATATTAGAACAAAACAGACTAGTGAATTCAGAAACAGATTCGCACACATATGGATACTTGATTTATGACAACGATGGCACTGGAGAGTACAGTGTGGGAGGGACAGTGTTTTCAATAAATGATGCTGGGTTTACTGTATAGCCACATGGAAACAGGGAATTTTGACCCCTGTCTTGCACCATGCATGAAATTAATTCTAGACGGCTTGCAGATATAATATGTGAAAGATGAAACAATAAAACTTCTACAAGATAACCTAGAAGAAAATCTTTATGACTCTAGGATAGACAGAGATATATAAAGAGATATATAAAGAGAAAGATTGATGAATTGGACTGAATTAAAATAACTTCTTTTCATTAAAAGACATCATTAAGAGAATGAAAAAGCAAGTCATAGAGTAGAAGAGATTCAACAATACATATAACCAATTTGCATCCAGAATATATAAAGAATCACCTAGAAATCAAAAAGAAAAAGATAAATAACCCAATATAAAAGTGGACAAAAGACAAAATATATATGTTTGATGATAAAGAAAGTGGGGAAGGGTGTGAATGTCATTTCTAGGCAAACACAGCTACTGCAAGTTTTCTTAGCTTAGGGTTTGTGACTTTGTTGAGTGGCAGCACACCCACACTGGAGGGACGTAATGGAGAGGCAGCTGGAACTACAGAAACTGAACTTATGCAGTGACAGCTTTGGTCACGGGCTGAGTTAAAGACATTGGCATGAGTTAGGTGGTTTTTGGGAAAAAAGCAATTTGCCTCAGAGAAGACAGTTGCTGGCCTCAACTCACTTATTGCCATAATTAAAGTGACATCCATAACAGATGCCTCAGAGAAACAGTCTACATGGAAGAGGAACTAGAAAGCTCTTCCTGAAACTGACATCAGTGAGCTGCATTTGGAAACTAACCATCCACACCCCAATGGCATCCGTTTCCTACGTAGTACAGTAGTCACGACTAGTTTCTCTTTATTTAAGACCCCTGCGTACAAAGACTTGATATTCTTTAACATTTCAACTGAAGCTTCATTGCAAAGAAATCATCTCTTTAGGTCAACCATGGATAGAATGGCTCAGACGCGGCACTCTACCTGTGATCCCAGAATGACATCTTCAGCACGTCTGGTAGATGGACTGCTGATAAACATCTCCTTTGATTCTCTCAACTTGCTTCTGAGGTGGACATTATTTCTCCACTCTAGGAATGAGGAAACTGAGGCCCAAGGAGTTAAATGACTAATGTGAAGAGCACACAGCAAGTAGAAGAATGAGTGCTCTACTCTGAAGTTTTCTTAGTGTAAGCCCCATCCTCTTTTCATGGTACCACGCAAAGTGATTAGGGATAATGGTGAGGGGTGAATGGATCGAAGTAACGCAAGAAATCACATACCTGAAATACCAAAGCCAATGATGAATGCGATTGCTCCAGCCAAAATAATGATGATGCTAATAATGCTACGGAAAGAGAGAGAGAGAGAGAGAGAGAGAGAGAGAGAGAGAGAGAGAGAGAGAGAGAGACAGGAAATTACTTCTTCATTCCATTTGACCTGGGTACACATCTGTCATGGATAAGGTGTGCTACATAAGGCATCACAACTTTTTCTTCCATATAAGCTCCCTCCTAGAAATAGGTACCTTAGAGAGGTATCTCAGTAATTCCATTCCCATCCCACCGGGGCTCCAGAGTAGATTAAAGGAGTGGCCTTTTTATCTGCCTGTGTCCTCTTACTTTCCCATTTCCAGGTTAGGAAAGACTGTTGGGGCAAGATTGATGAAAGCATCTCTGTAATGCTGGGTGCTACCTGAGGGCAACTGGTCCCATACTCAGCCTACCCTGAGCACTGTTGTCCACCCTTTTCTATCATTTGTCTGCCTGTCTTGTCTCTTTCCACAGATTTTAAACTCCGCTAAGGACAATGGTCATGCTTTCTTCACTTTGTACCCACTCACACCTAGTCCACTGCACCTCATTGGTCCTCAGTGGGAGTTTTTCTCTTATGAAAAATAATACATATTTACTGCAGAAAGTTTAGAAAATCTAAAGAAGCAAAAATAGGACAATGAAATCACCTGTAATCCCATCATTCAAACACAATCACTATTAACTTTTTGATATGTACCCTGCTAGTTTTTAATTATTAATAACAGATTAACAAATGATACTTGGGAAATAAACAAACGAGGAAGTATTGCTTATATCTACGAAGTACTAGAATTGTGTGGCAGACATGTCGTTCCAAGTAGCATTTGTATTATATCATTTATCCATTCAGTAACCTTAGGAGAAGAACAAATTTATTATCTCCGTTTTATAGATAAGGAAGTGACATGGGAGATTAAGCATCTTCCCGAAAGTCACACAGTTGACAAGTGGCAGAGCTGAGATTAGAATCTGCCTCTTGAATCTCCGCTCAACTACCTCCTATACTGCTTCCCAAGGGTTGGGGTTCAAAGATGGGGCACATCCCTCCTCTCTGCCTAGGGGGACCCATGCTCCATGAGGAGACACGAGCTTTAGCTGGTGAGACTGACTCAGGCAGAGCAGAGGTACAGGTCAAAGCGGTTCTTGGGAAGCCTGCCCATTGCCACCTACACCATCAGGCAGGCGTCCTCAGCCACCCTCTCACACTGCCGCCAGTTCGCATGTTCCCCACGCCCACACTGATGTTACTCAATAGGTAGGACAAAGGAAAGACACAAGGAGGCAAAGAACAATGCTATAGAGAGAAAAAGGAAGCATGAGACATTTCGCTTTCTGCCCTGAATAGGCCCATTGTACCCAGCTCCCCTTGGCTGGTTGGGCCTGCCAGACAGAAACAACGGACTGACAAGAAACAACTTAAGTGAACAGTTCTTCTGGAGGTCAAGCCCTCACGAGGTGCAGCCATGGGGGCAGCAAGTGAAACTTTTATCATAATAACAGGGCGTCTGCTAAATTGATTCCAAGAGAAGACCACATCTGACCACTTTCCCTCTCTGTGCAGCCTCAGTTCTTACTGGTCCAAGTGTGTGAGAACAGCGAGACAAATGCATGGTGAGAGACACCATCTGGCTCTGACTACTCAGCAAGACAGCCAACTTGCATTTCTGACCCTGGGTTTTCACTTACTTTGGGTAAATTACTTCATCTCTCTGAGACTCATTTCCTTTATCTATAAAACAGGATTAAGAGTAATTCCTGCTTTGCCTACTAAAAGGTATTATTGGTTGCATGTGCCCCCACCCCCAGAAGTCATACGTTGAAGTCATAACCCCCAGTACCTCAGAATGTGAATTTACTAGTAGAAATAGGGTCATTGCAGATGTAATTAGTTAAAAAGTCATGCTGGAGTAGGGTGGAGGTGGGCCCCTAATCCACTATGACTGGTGTTCTTATAAAAAGGGGAAATTTGGACACACACAAACACATACACACAAACAGAAAACAGGGAGCACACCAAAGAACATCAGCAAACCACCAGAAGTTGGGAGAGAGGGATGGAACAGATTCTTTTTCGCAACTCTCAGAAGGAACCAACCCTGCAGGCATGTCGATCTTGAACTTCCAGCCTCCAGAAATGTGAGAAATAAGTTTCCATTGTTTAAGCCACCCAGTTCGTGGTACTTTGTCACAACAGCTCTAGCAAACTAATACAAAAGCGTCATTTTAGGGTCAAATTAGACAGTTAATGTGGCATAATTCATAAAGGGCTATTCATGTATTACTTTTTACTATAAATAAATTTTACCGGTAAGCTATTTGCTGTGAGTTCATTGCTAAAAGTTATAACTTTTAAGGAGTTATATTGTGTTGGACAGCAAAGACACTGAACAGATACCTGGACACTCACCAAAAGGAAGGGACAACAGAGGTTGTGTGTTTCAGTCAAAGCAGCTGAGCCCCTCCGCACCCCCAGGCCCACATGTTGTCCTTGTTGTGAAAGCAGAACCTGCCATCTGTCACCAAGTTCCCTATCCAAGCAGGAATCACCTTGAGGTTTGTTCTGAACTAGTATTCCGTTGAGAAACAGCTCAACCTCCAGAGCCTTGGAAAGAGAAGCAGGAACAATAAGAGCAGCCAAATTAAATAATTCCTGTCTGTTGCTTATTAATTTCTCAAAAAGATGAATAAAATATTTCACATAAGGTGTTCTTCTTACATGGCTCTCTGGTCTTTATTCCCAGAGTAATTTCCAATGACTATGCTACAGGAAATTTTTAACGCAAAACTACGTCCTTTAACCACTGCGTTGGAATTCACAGTGCACATTTGTTACAGACTCCTTACAAAAGGGCCCAAATAAAAATCAATGTTTTTGGAAGACTTGTTCATTTAGTAAATATTTATTAAGTACTTAACTATGTGAAAGGCATGGTGCTAGGCAATATGAAGGAGATATAAAGATGAAGAAAACAAAATCCCTGCCCTTAAGGAGCTTATAGTTAAATTAGGATAAAACATACACACATGCACGGCCCTATTGTATGTAACAATACAATGCAGAGTGTGATCAGGGCTTCAATAAAGAGAGGAAAAAATTCTCACAGGAATTCTAGGGAGATAGAAAGTATTCAAACCTAGGGAAACAGGGAAAATCCAACTGCATTTCCATGAAAAAATTTCAAAGAAAGTGAAGAGAAAGACGTTATTCAGAAGTATATTTAGTTAATCTATGCTGCTACACACTCTCTGTCCAAGGCAGAAACACAAGGAAGAGTTGTTATTTCTGCGGCACTGGGGGAGAGCTGTGGGAGGTCAGGGTCATACTTTAGTACTCTGGACTGGGAGGAGATTTCAAAGGCTGCAGAACTCACAGCCTCTGAGCGACCAGCTTTGCAGCCTGGAATTCTGCCAAACACATCCACCCTACCTGAGGATGGCTATGTTTGATTCCTTCACATGTCTTTGCTGCTGCTGTCTTAGGCAGCACTTGAAAGAAATTAGGCATTTGTTAAAACATGTTATGTGTATTCCTGAAAAACCTCACACATTCTGCAAAATCACACAATAAAGGTAACAGGGCTTGCAGGGAAAAAATAGGGTTAAAGGCAGACCACTCAACACCGATGCGACTTTATAATTGGTCTACTAACAGAAGCAATAATTGGTGTGTGGGGAGATAACTTGGATAGCTAAGGAAGGCAGCTCAGTAGCACCAGAAGCTGCTTCTGGGAATATTAAAAATGCACAAATATAATAAAATAAACTTGCTGGCTTGTGGGTGTTGCGAGCCAGTGGGGTTGCTGTGAAGGTGGGCATAGGGGAAGTGCCACCTAGGACACGAAAGGCCAGGATGTGCTTCTGTGGAGATGAAGCCCAAAGAATAGGTGCTCATTCATTCAAAAATTTTAAAAAAATGAAATACAAATAGAGCTGAAAGCCATGCTGAGCCTTTCCCCCTGAAGTTGTCATTCTATGCTATTTCAGCTCTACTTGCCTTGAAAAAAACGCATACATGTGAACCGACACAACTTCCATGTTGTACTGCCATCATTCCTCTATTTTCTAACCACACTTGAGCTAGTTAGTGCTACGCATTGCAGCAGATAGACTGTATTACTACAGTACACATCAAGAAATAAACTAGGATAGAAACACCTGTCTCTTAAGGACAAATTTTGATTGTGTCAGAGATCCATGCGGGTGGTAAAACAATCGCTGACGCTCATCGGGTGTGCTCTGTGTGCCAATGCTCTACGTGCAGCATCTCGTTCAATCCTTACAACAACCCTAGGAGATAAGAACCACTGTCATTGCCTTTGTACATGTGGGGAAGCTGAGGCTTAGGTTAAGTAACAGATGAAGCTCTCACAGCTAGGAAGTGGGAAGGTCAGGTTTTAAACCCAGGGAGTATGAACTTGAGCTCTTAGCTATGAGCTGCACTTCTAGAAAGACTCCCATATGGCAGTAGGCCACAAGTTCAGAAGGCTCCTCTCACCTCCACCCTGCATATTTCCTCTAGCTCCTTTTCTGAAAACAAGGGCTCTCTGGATCTGCTATACGGTGTATAGAGCCCTCAGTCTGGAAAACATAACATGCTCTTTGTTTTATTGAAACATGAATGGTTTCTATGTTCTCAAGTTTCTGCCTGCTTCTCAAACACTGACAGAACTGAGAGATACCACATTCCTTACAGATTATTAGTTTAGCTCCACTTGTGTAATTAATAAATGTTTAAAACTCTGAAAACTAGATTGTTAGCCAATGTGTGATTAATCTGAATATACCAAGTAGAATATTTGAGTAAATCAAGTTGCAGCAAACATATTACTTTGTTTATAAACTAACAAAGTGACTAGGTTTATAAAAATTGCTGAAATTGAAGACATTTATTTCAGCATATCCAAAAATGTTCTCTTTTCTCCCTCCATAAAAGGGGAAAAGGAATTATTTTAAAACATCATGTGGAACAAAGCATTGGGCTTTAAGATAAAATTATCTATTTCCTAGATATTGATTAGCATGGGTTTCAGGTTTCCAAGACACTTAGATTGTTGTCTGCTCAAGTTTTTTGGTTTTTTTTCCTGAAGAATCCGGGGTGTAGAGTATGTTTTTGAGTCTCTAGCCCGCTCCCCTTCACCTCTTTAAGCTGTAAAGTTAAGGCCAGCTTCGCTCCACGGAACAGAGAGCAGGAACATCAAGAGTGATGAGTGGAGGCTCAAGAAGAATTTGGCAAAGGGGAGGAGCTATTAGCTGGGGTTGGGGGGTGTGTGTGAAGAGAAAGGGCATCCTTTCTGAGCAGGTCTGCTCTGTCCATGGCTTTAATGGCAATGATGGCCAAGCTTTGTGTTTGGGAGAGGGAGACACAGTATTATGGATTCCTCCAAAGCACAGGCCTTAGGATTATATCATAACCTGGGTCCCAGAACCACAAAACCTGGGAAATATGGCCAGCAAATAGATTTCTTCTTGTATGCCAACAATCACTCAAATGATCAGTAGTGGTGGCCTAGAATATTGTGTTGGAAAGGATTGCAAGGTTGCCTCTGGGCTCACAGGGAAGAGTGCCACCATTGATTCATGTTTTCCGAGTGAGCATACACGCCCCATGCATGCCATCCCTGGGTTAGTAGCAATGCATGAAAGGGGGCTTTAACCAACTACTCACTACAGAAGTACTGGTATCTTAGGCTAATTTAATAGAAATGTAATGACATTACAGTGGTGGTGTTAGCTAACACTCTCCTATGCACATTTTTGGCCCACATTTTAAGAAAAACACTGATTAAGATGCATGTTTAGGTTGGGTGCGGTGGCTCACGCCTGTAATCCTAGCACTCTGGGAGGCCGAGGCAAGTGGATCGCTCAAGGTCAGGAGTTTGAGACCAGCCTGAGCAAGGGTGAGACTCCGTTTCTACTAAAAAATAGAAAGAAATGATCTGGACAACTAAAAATATATATACAGAAAAAATTAGCCAGGCATGGTGGCACATGCCTGTAGTCCCAGTTACTCGGGAGGCTGAGGCAGTAGGATTGCTTGAGCCCAGGAGTTAGAGGTTGCTGTGAG
>CAUYSK010117956.1:0-26848 GCA_963575035.1 Avahi laniger
AACGTCGATG
Source organism: Avahi laniger (assembly GCA_963575035.1). Lineage (NCBI taxonomy): Eukaryota > Metazoa > Chordata > Mammalia > Primates > Indriidae > Avahi > Avahi laniger. Next base: position 11 of record CAUYSK010117956.1, read on the forward strand.
GCCGCCCACCCGCGAGAAGGCGGGGGGACTCGCGGTTTTGTCTTTCCCCGGCACATCGATGTCTCCTTTGGGGAGCCCGCTCGATGACGGCTCCAGAAAGCCGCACGGAGCAGAGAGGCCAGGATTAAAACGGCCACACGGAGGGAGCCCTGCAGATCCCGGTTTCCAGAGGCTTACAGATCAGAAGGCGAAAAACGCTGCATCTGTTCTCTGGCGAACAGCGACGGTTCTGTTCCTCGCGCCCCTGCCCTTCTCCTCCCCTTTATTCCGCTCAGCGCGACTCTGCACACGGCCGCTCTCATCTGTTCTGCGCAGGCCGGGATGAGAAGGCTGACAGGTGTCTCGTTACCGCTCACCGGTACGGGTCGTTCTAAGGAAGGAATGACTCGTTCTCTGGCTGCTCCGCGGACAAAGGAGCAGGTGGACAGTGACGGGTCCGCGAGGCCAGGGGGTGCGCGGCCACGCTGGGGCGGCCCTGACTCTGTGCCACCCCGACCAGCAGAGCCGGGTGGGCGCCCGTCCTACTTGTCACTGGGGGGCACCGCACCACTTCCCAGGACTCTGCCGTGAAAATGAGGCCACCAGCCCCACCCTCCCAGGGTTGGCAGGAGGACCGACTGTGGCTTGGTGCGCACGGCCTGTCGGCTGGCTCGTGTCTCCCTGTGCCCCCCACGCCCAAGCACACACCTTTCCCCTCTTTCTCTCTTTCTGTTCTGAATCCTCAGCCCTCACCTCTCGCCCCCTCTGCTGTTAGAAGGGAAGGTTCGCGCTGCAGGGCTGAGGCTCTGGACTTGGGACGCCAGAGTCCTCCCCACTTCCAGGCGGCGCAACCTTGGGCGAGTGGCTCACCTTCTCCACGTGCCATTGCCTTGACCGTAAGCCTGGACAGTGACGCAGCCACTGCAAAGAGGTCGAGAGGCTCAGATGGGCTAAAGCCCACGCAGGACTCAGGAGAGGGCCAGGTACTGCCTGAGTGCCAGCCGTTGCTGTCGTCGTACCTGCTCTGTCTCCGATTCAAGACGAGTCCTAAACAGAGCCTGAGGGGTGGAAGGGGCATCTCTGCTCTCAGAGACGGGACAGCCTCCCCCTCCCTCTCCCTCTCCTCCATCAGACAGTCCCTTGCTCTCCAGAAGCTTCCTCGGCCTGCAAACTCAATTGCCGCACAATTCAGGGCCTCGCTCTCTTCTCGGACCACGCCCATCTTGGGGGTGTCCACCCGCCTTCTCCTGCTCCCGCCCTCCTTCCCCAATCCTGGTGCCTTGGAAAGCCCCCAGGAGAGCAGCCCTGTGGGTCTGCGGGAGACACTTCTCACGCGCCTGTCCCTCCATGCCATGGACCGGAAAACCGTGTGCGTGCACATGTGTGCGCGTGTGTGCGTGCCCGTGTGTGCGTGCCCGTGTGTGCGTGTGTGTGCGTGCCCATGTGTGCGTGCCCGTGTGTGCGTGTGCATATTTTTCATAACAAATGTGCATGTGTGTGTGCAGCTCATGCAGCCAGGTCAGCATGTGTTCTTTTCAGGTTCGCACATATGCATGCGTGTGACTTGTACACGTGTGTGAGAGCATGCATGCGTCTAAGTATGTGCTCGAGCGTGCACAGGTATCCCTTGCCTACATGGGTGAGGCTGCATGTGTGCCTGGCTGGCGTGTTTGCGTGTGTACGACTCCACCTGCATGGGCGCACACTGGCGTGGGAGGGCGGGTGTGCCCGCAGCTGCTCCTACTTCTGCGCAGGTGAGTAACGAGACAGGCCTCCTGTTACCGTGTAGTCTTATTAAACATGTGGCATGTTAATAGCACCGACGAAGTCGGTCATAAAAAGCTCTTTATTAAAAATAATAAGAAATGGTCCTCTTGTTCCACAACTTCTGAGCCACGTTTGGCTGCGCGAGCTGGCAGGTTATTAAAGTGGGATCAAGCAAACGTCTTTAATACGCCTTCTGCGGCAGCTGTTTGGCGGATCTGCCATCACCAGCCCGCAGGTCCCAGCTGCCTCGGTCTCCCCTCTCACAGATGGGAGAGGGAGCAGAAGGAAGCTTACAGGAAGCCCGCCCAGGAGAGGCAGGGCCTCTGCCCCTCTGGCCTGACCTCTGAGGATTGCTTTGCTGGAGTGGGACACCATCTCCTGTCCCTGCAGGTCACCTGGACCCAGGAACTGGGGAAGGGGTGGGGCAGAAGGCACTCGTGCATCCTGGAGGTTGTGCCCTGGGGAGCATCTCCAGCCTCCTCTGTGGTTTGGGGCGGCCACAGCCCTTCTACCCCCCACTGCCTTCTTGACCCAGGAGAGAGGAACCCCCCAGCATCCCTGAGCCGGGAGAGTGAGGACGACATTCGGTGCCCTACAGCAGCGCTTGGCTGGGCTCACGAATCACCCGGGGATCTTGTCAAAGTGAAGGTGCCGGTTCCAAAGGCCTGGGGTGGCCTGTGATTCTGCGTTTCTACCAAGGTCCTGGGGACTGGATGCTGCTGGTCCGTGTGCTGCACTCTGACTAGCAGGCCCCTCTGTGCCTCTCCAGGAAGGACAAACAAATGGCACCCATGACGGCCAAAGCTTTTAAGCTCACCCAGGGCAGGGCTCAGCATGCTCCTCGGACTGGGAGCCCCCTGAGGACAGGGTTGCATCTGCCGTCTCCCACTGGCATCCCACGATGCCCAAGCCGAGGCTCTGCTCAAGGGCTGCCTGGGTTTTGAGAGGGCAAGAAAGCAAGCCCACAGTTATTGAGCGCCTGCTGTGTGCCAAGCACTTCCTTACAATCTCTGCTACTGCAGTCTGGCAAAGCAACCCTTACCCCTACTCTAGCGACGAAGAAACCGAGGCTCTGAGAACACAGCCGTTATCCCAAGGACATGGGCTGCTACGAGGTGTCAGGAGCAGCCTTGACCCCACGTCCATGGGTTCCCCAAACCCTGCCTTTCCCACCAAAGCAGAGCACGGAACTCTGGGGGAACTCTCCCCAGAACTGCCTCCCAGGGCTTGCCAGGGACTGGAGACCGACTCAGGGAACAGTGTGTCCGGTTCGTTGTGTTTCTGCAGCCTCCTCTCCCAGCGGAACCCCAGACTCTTTGCCAACATTAGTAGCAACTGCAAACACGTCTCACCACCTCTCCGAGATGCCCAGGGCATGCAACACGGGAGCTTCGTCTGCAGATGGATTTCCGGGCACAAGTTGCCTGAGGGGGTCCCCTCTTTAAAGGCCAGCCAGGCAGCTGGAGTTCAAGGAGAAGCTGGCCCTTCCCAGCATCCTCCTGGCCAGCAAAAAGACAATAACAACAATAGTGGTATCTGCGCTCATAGCTAATGTTTGTGCTTACTATCTCTTAATTCTCAAAATAGCCCTCCCATATAACTATTTTTATTCCAACCTTTAGATGGAGGACCTGAAGATCAGGGAGGTTAGGTGATTTGCTTGAGGACACACAGCTAACATGACCCTGACCTGGGCTTTGAACTCCAGCAGTCTGGCTTCAGAGCCCGTGTATTTCTGTATTTCCCTGTGCTTCAGGGAAATACCTGGGGCTAAAGAGGTCTAGGGAAACCGCTGTCTGTGTTGACGACCGCAGGATCACAGAACGGTGGGGCTAGAAAGGGTTCCGCAGCACCTGGGAACACCCTCTCATTTTGTAGAGGACAGACTGAGGCCCAGGAGGAGGTCTCACAGCAGGGTAGGGAGAGCTGGGACTCGGTTGGCGCCCGTGCCAACGCCAGGTCCAGCCCCTAATCTCCCTGAGGAGCTCGTTCGAGGTGGCCAGTGCACAGCCAAAGCGTGAGAAGTCAGCTTCTAAGAGGAGGGCTGTGAGCCGTCCGTGGTGTTCCTGTAACATCCTCGGGTGTGTACTTCAAAGGGGCCTCTCGCCAGCCTCCCATCCATTAACGGCGAGAGTGTAAATCAATACCGCTTCTTTGGAGGGCGATTTGGCAATAATAGCAAACTTTGAAATGCACAAACCCTTTAACCCATCTATTCCATAGCTAATAATGTATACCCTACAGACTCATTCTTGCATTTATATGCAAGAGACACACACACAAATATTAATATTTACACAGCATTATTTATGATAGCAAAAGAGTGAAAACAACCTAGGAATTGGTTAAATCAAGTACAGTTTATTTGTACCATAAAATGCCCCCCGGTTCAGGGGAGCAAACTGGCCAGGAGCACAGTTCTGGGGTCCAGTTACCACCCACCAGACTAAGCGCGGTGGCCTGTGTCTTTCCGTGTAAAAAGGGGATGATAGGATCTGCTTCAGAGGGTCGTTGGGAAGATAAATGAGTGGTCACATGTTAATCACCTGGAATAACCCCTGGTCTAGGATCAAAAAGGATACTCTTACTAGAACCGTGGGACTGTTGAAAAGAAAGGTAGCTGGATGTGCCCATTTAGAAAGATCTTCAAGGTCTATTAAGTGAAAAAGGCAAGACCCAGGATGGTGTGAGGGAGATCCTTTTTGTATGCATTTTTAAAAGTAGATATAAATTATGTTTTTCTATAATGCTTCAGTATTCTAACCACATGTGTCTATTGGTTTTATTTTTATAAATGCCAAAAAAAAGGGTGTCCCGGCGATGAGAATGAAAGGCCTCTTTTGTTTTCTTCCTTATATTTTTGTGCATCAAAAAAATCTAACACAGGTACAGTATATACTTTTAAAATTATTTTTAATCGGGGCACAAAATATATAACATAAAATTTGCCCTCTCCACCATTTCGGAGTGTGCAGTTCGGTGGTGTTAAGTATATTCACGTGGTTGTGCAACCGACTTTCGCATCTTGCGGAACTGGAACTCTGTGCCCCGGGAAGAGCTCCCCGTCCCCGCTCCCCACGCCCTCTGGTAACCCCCTTCTACTTTCGTCTCGGCGAATTCCGCTACTCTGTGTTCCTCATACACGTGGAATCACATGGTGTTCAATCCACTTTTTGTGACTGGCTTATTTCACTTAGCGCGGTGGCCTCAAGCTTCATCCGTGTTGTAGCATGTGTCAGAATTTCCTTCCCTGTTAGGCCGAATGGTATTCCACTGTGCGCGTATAGTACGTTCTGTTTATCTATTCGTCCATGGGTGGACGCCTGGGTGGCTTCCACCTCTTGGCTATCGTGAATAATGCTGCTGTAAACGTGAATATGCAAATATCTCTTCAAGATCCTGCTCTCCGTTTGGGGGGATGTATCTCCAGAAGTTGATTTGCTGGGTCATATGGAGTACTTACCTTTTCAAAGGCCGCTTTCCAGCTTGTCTGAGGCTGACGGAGCCCGTCCCCTTCCCCAGAGGGCAGCAGTCACCAACTCCAGCCCTGGCGTGGGAAACGATTTTCTCGGGGGCCCCCCGTGGAGCTGACAGCTCTTACCACATTCCCTCGGAGCAGAATAGCTGTCCAAGAAATCTTAAAACAACCGAGAACATATGAAAGACACTTCTCTTCGGTTTTTGAATGTGCTTTGGGGCTAACATCAGTTATCTGAGAGGTTATCTAAGGTTTGGGCCGTCTGGCATTGTGGCCAACTCATTTCCAAGGAAATGAAGCTACGTAGGCGGTTTCGAGGTGGCAGCAGCAGCCTCCTCCTCCCCACCGTGATGCTGGGAATGAGCAGAGGTTTGCAGACCAGGCTCAGACAGGTGTAAACACTCAGCCTGTATAAAATTGGCCTGTTCTCGTCTCTCCCTTTCAAAGACGGGGAGGAAGATGGATGTGAAATGAAGTGTTGATTTCTAAAAAGCCTTCTCTATTATTTCCTCCTGGACTGCTCATGGGCAGGTAGCGCCCACCTGAATGCCAGCTGAGCAGAGGTGTCAAGTAAGACATGATACAGTCAGGCCAGAAATAGAATCTTCTGGTCACTGTCTGCTCTACGTGAAAGAGAAGGGTTTATTGCACAATCTTGAGAGGCAAAGCCAGGGATGAGTAATAAGAATCTTTGTGGGCCAGGCACGGTGGCTCACACCTGTAATCCTAGCACTCTGGGAGGCCAAGGCAGGAGGATCGCTTGAGCTCAGGAGTTCTAGACCAGCCTGAACAAGAGCGAGACCCTGTCTCTACAAAAAATAGAAAAATTAGCCAGGCGTGGTGGCACACACCTATAGTCCCAGCTACCCAGGAGGCTGAGGCAGGAGGATCACTCGAGCCCAGGAGTCTGAGGTTGCAGTGAGCTATGATGACACCACTGCACTCTACCCAGGGCGACAGAGTGAAACTCTGTCTCAAAAACATGCAAAAAAACAATGAATCTTTGTTACTCCAAGAACAGCCTTCACCAGGAAGCCAGGGAGGGCCTTAAACAAGGGCAGGCAGCTTCAGGTGTGGGGGTGCAGCCAGGTGCTGGGATGTGGGGAGCAGAGTGACGACTCAGCCTCCGCCTGCCTCCCCCGTAGCCCGAGGCTGTCCAGGAGCCGCCTTCCACTCCTGCAGAGGGTTTCGCCCTGGGGTTCTCAGAGACGCTGTTCAGTCCCAGGCAGCGGTCGGGAGGATGGGAGGAGAGACAGAGCACAGCCGTGCTGATGGGCTCTGCTGGGCTCTGGGTTTAGCAGAGTGCAGGTGTCAGAGAAGGGGAGAGTGAAAATTGGCTTATTTTTAGTGAGCAGCTATCACTCTGAGAAGACCTAAGGCCTTGGAACATTTTTGCCTAGAACTCAGCTCGCCTTTTCCCTAGGTGGCTTCTGTATCAGTTAGTTATCTATTGCCGTGATAATGCTGCATAACAAACACCCACGAAACCTTAGCGGCACACAACAATAAGCATTCATCCAGCTCACGCACCCATGGGGTTCAGCTCATCCGGGTAGGGCCTGCTCGTGTGTCCGTGGACATCTGCAGGACAGCCAAATGACCCTGCTGATCTCGGCTGGGTCCCCTCCTGTGCCGGGGGTGGGTGATTGACGGCTACTCTCAGACCGTCTCGGCAGGGATGGCTGGGCCACTAGCCTCAGTTCCACGTGTCTGTTCTCCCGCAGGCTGGCCCAAGGCGTTCCCACGATGAAGGCGAAGACGCCAAAGGGAGAGTAGAAACGCGCAAGGCCCCTCGAGGCCTGGACTCAGGACTGGCTCCGTTCCTTCCGCCACCGTCTATTGGCGAAAGCTAGTGCAGACTCAAGGGATAGGAGACAGATTGAGGCTCTTGAGGGAGCAGAACTGACGGGCACAGGATACAGGACTGGGGAGAGGAAGCATGAATGCCATCTGTGCAGGTAACACCATGGCTTCTGAGGGGACGGCACGCGTGGGCGTCAGAGCGAGGTGGTGACGATGACAAGTGCAGCAGTGTCCACTGACGGTTCACTCTGTGCCGGCGACAACGGGCTTGCACGCTGGGCCGGGGTCGCCCTAACAAGGCTTGTGTGTGGCAGGTGCTATAAGAGGGGACGCACGTGGTGGGCTGCAGGGCACGGAGCCAGGGACCTGGCCTGGGAGCCAGGCTCCCCCTGAGCTGACAGCATCTTGGCTGTGGCTTTGGGGACGAGTAGGAGGGAGCCAGAGGAAGACAGCGCCGGTGGAGGGGAGCGGAGCAGGCAGAAGGATCTGCACGGTGACAGGCGGGAGGAGAGAGAGCGAGACAGAGACAGAGACAGAGACAGAGGGAGAGAGGGAGAGAACTGAATGGAGAGCGACCGACAAGACGGGAGGCTGAAAGGTCAAGGGCCAGGTCAGGCATAATGTTAAAGGTCCTTAAGGAACTTGGACTTCATCCTGGGCACAGGGGAGTCGCCGAAGGTTTTATTGTTGTTTTAGAGACGAGGTCTCTGTCTGTTGCTCAGGCTGCAGTGCAGTGGCAAGACCGTAACTCCTTGTGGCCTCCAACTCCTGGCCTCAAGTCATCCTCCTGCCTTGGCCTCCCAAAGTGCTGGCATGACAGGCATGAGCCACCGTGCCCAGCTGTTCACTGAAAGCTGTAAGCGTCAGAGGGGCATGATCCCATTTGTGTTTTTAAAAGACCTTCCAGGCTGCTGCTGCAAGGAGAAGAGATTGGGGGTGGAAGGGAAGGGGGAGCTGAGAGGCTGGTAAGGGGGAAGCCTTAGTTGTCCTGGACAGAGATGACCGTGGCCTGCACTCGGGGTGGCCGTGGAGACGCAGACAGAGAAAAGAAGATGGATTTGATGTTTAGGAGACGGAGCTGACGGGGCACAGTGATGGACTGGATATGAGGAGGGAAGGAGAGAGATGCCAAGGGTGATAATAGTGAGCACTAATTGAGTGCCTGCTGTGTGCCCAGTGCTGTTCTAAGCATTTTACATGTATCATCCCCTAACTTCCAACCACAACCCCAGGATGCAGGTGTATTGTCGTCCATCTTATAGGTTAAGAAATGGAGGCTCAGAGAGGCTAAGCGACTTGCTAATGGTCACACAGCCACTGAGTGGTAGAACCAAGCTGCAAACCCAGAAAATTGACCAACTGGGTGGCCCAGGCCCTGAGGTCTTAATCAGTGGTGCCCTCCTTTTCTGGAATTTGGAGGGATGGCGGTGCCATTCATTGGCAAAAAAAACAGGGAGTAGACTTAGAGTTAAAGATGAGTTCCTCCTGGGGTGTGTTGGTTTTGAAGCACTTTAGAAGAGTCTCATGGTCAGGTATGGAGGAAGGAGCCGGGAACAGACATTTGCCTTTGACTGATGAACCCAGGAAGCCACCATGGAAGAAGAGGTGATACCAAAGCCCCTGGCCATGAGATACGATGAAGGAGGTGGTACAGGCAGAGAACATTCCGCTTGGGCAGGAATGTTTCTCCAGGGTGGACGTTCTTAAACAGGGGTGGAAATTGGAATCACTTGGGTTGGAGAAAAGCCTACAAAAACTATAGCACCGACCTTCAAATCAGAGGCTGGGGTGCAGCCCGGCCTTATGCGCTCTTTAAAGCTCTTCTGCACTCCAAAGGCCCCCTGGAGACCCCTCCGGCCTCCTGTAAAACCAACGCCTTATTTTGCAGAGTCTGTGGGCCCCTCTCCTAACTGCTCATCAGCCGTGAGCTCCCACTCCAAGGTCTGAAAATCCTCCTGGAGTCTGCTCCGTAACGGAGGCTGTGTACCCCAAGGCCTGTCCCCAAAGAAATAAACAAGCCAAGCCCTCCCTGCAGAGGAGGGAAGTTATCAGTGGCATTCTGGGAGCAAGCAGCCAGCCTCTGAAAGTGACTGAAGACTTTGATGGCACCACGGTGACACTTGTCTCCCGAAGGTGTCATGCACTTGAAAAGCAACACATCTCTCCTGCTCCCCGAAAAAAAATGAGTCTTGGGAAATGTCTGGGTTTGCAGACTCGGTCGAGGGACAGGCAGAGTGGTGGCTTGAGAGCTTGAGTTTTGGGGTCAGATGGACCTGGATGTGAATTCCTGCTCTGTCATCATGACTTGTGTGAGCTCAGGCAAGTTATGACTCGATTTCTCCATCTGCAAAATGGCTATAATAATAGAAGCTCCTTCACCAGCATGGGAAGACTGAACTTGACACTGTGTGTTAGTGCTTAGCGCAGTGCCTGGCCCATGGAGAGAGATTAATAGCAACAATACTACTGCTACTTCTGATCACCACTATTATTTTTATCTACAGTGTGGGAGTTAAGGGCATGCAATTTCTAGAGTTAGTGTCCTGGATCCAATGCTGGTTATACCTGTCTTAGCCTGAGTTCTCTGCAAACAGAGCCTGCAGCACAGCCTGCTCCCTCCCTGACACCGGGCATATTTTTGTCCTCTGAGCAACCCGACGTGGTCTTGTCTTGGGATTCCTTGCTCTTCCCTCTTCCTGGTATGCCCACCCCATCCCCCACCCCGAAAGAGTCAGGCAGTGGCCAAATCACTCCGGGCCTCATGGGTCAGAGAAGGAGTCCTGAGTTTCTCCTAGTTTCGACAGGAAGCTGTGTCAGTCAGCTACTGCCGCATCGTGCTGCATAACAAGCCGCCCAGGGGCTTAAAGTAGCAAGCGTTTGTCCTCCTTCATCCGCAGCTTGGCTGGGGGTCCCCCAGCTTATCTGGGGCTTGGCTGGGCTTGGTTCAACTGTAGGTGGGGAACAGGTGTGCTCCCCCTGTGCACATGCTCTTCCTGGGGCCGGGGGCTGCCCCAAGCGTGTCCTTCCTGAGGCCATGGCAGAAGCGCAGGATGGTAGCAGGTGATGCCTGGTAAGGTCTCGCCTTGGAACTGACCCTCTGTCATTTCCACCACATTCCACCGGCCAAAGCAAGTCTATGGCTGCGCCCAGCATCGCCGGGATGCGGAAATAGACTCTGCCTCGAATGGAAGGAACTGCAAAGGCATACGGCTGCGGGCGTGGATGAAGGATGCAATCCCCCAGAAAAGCCGTCATAGGGCTTGAAGCTATTCAGCTGGGGGCAGTTTGGCCCCCCAGGGCATTGACAATATCTGGAGATACTCTTTGTTGTCAGGACTGAGCGTGGGTGTTGCTGGAATCGAGTATGCAGAGGCCAAGGATGCTGCCAAACATGCTGCAATGCAAGGAACAGCCCTGTGCACAAAGAATTATCTGGGCCAAAATGCCAAAGAGAAACCCTGCAATAGAGGAATTTTATGTGCACGCGCTGTAGTCGTGTTTCTGGCCACTGGGCTGAGTGTGGTCTGTAAGGGGTTGGGGGAAGGGAGAAGCAGGCTGTTGTTTCCTTTCCTCCTCTCTCTTCCCCTTCCTCCTCCTCATCCTCCTCCCGATGGCCACACCTCTTTAGGACTAGCTCTGTCCCCGCCTGCTACACTCGGGGGACGCCAGGCTAGAGAGGAGTTGAGCATCCCTTCTGGAACAAACACAAGATAAAAACCCACGGGACAGGTTTCTTCCCCTTCTGAGCTCACGTCCTGTGCCCTGGGTATGGGCGTTACTGACCAAAAGTGCAGCTCTCTAGGGGGCTCTCCGCGGTGCTGCTCTGTGCTGGGAGGCGGGCAGATTGCCAGATGGACACTCGAAGCAGGACAAGCCAGTTTGGTCGGTGGAGACAAGTCCTTGGGGAAGGGACCAGGGGCACATGGGGAAGAGCCACCCCGAGTGCCGGATCCCAAGGGCCAGGCCGTGGCTGAGCAATGCAGCTGCGATCTGAATCACGAGGGGGCCGCTCGGAGCAGGAGCTGGTCGGGAGCTCATGGGAGGGGCAGAGGTGATTGCCGTGGGCAGGGGCTGGGCGCCTGCTAGAGACAGGGTGGCCCTGGGAGGTGAGGGAGAGGGTCAGGCTCTGGCGAATGCCAAGGTACTCTGTTTTGGATGGGAAGAATTCACATCTTCCTGGCTAAGTCACTAAAGCCTGGGGTTAGGATGAGGTCCAGGAGCCATCACAGATGCTTGGGCCTGTGCAGTAGACCAGCAGGGAAGCTGCTCTTTCTCCCAGAGGCCCCAAAGCACATTCATTGTCATGTCTTCCCTGTCCCGCAAGGAGCTACACGGCAAGCACAATGACCGTGAAAGTGGACAGTATGCAGTGATCAAATCCCAGCCCACTGTCTGTGTGACCCTGGGCAGGTTGAGTAACACTCTTGGGCCTCTTTATTCTCCACTGAATAATGGAAACGATCTTGACCTCGCAGGGTTGCAAGGAGGAATAAAGGAGCCCGGTGCCTGCTGAGACCCCCATGAACAGTAGGTGCTCTGCTGCACCCCCCGCCTTTCCTGCTCCCACCCTGGCTTTTGGGTTTGGTCTCTCTGACCCCATCCTGCCCCCCCACCCCTTTCTCTTCTCCAAGTCTGCTGGCGCCTTGTGGACGCTGCTTTTCTGAACCCGATGTGCAGACTGGTGTTTGCCAAACCTACAAATGCAAACGAAATGCCAAGCGCCATCCCAGACAGCGGAGCGGGCGTCCCCGGAGTCAGTTCTCTAGACGTGCTCTGCAGGCAGCTCTACCGCAGCGAAATCCAGGCACAGGCATTGGGGGCCACCAGGGGAGACCCTAGAATCGTCCTTGCTGGTGACACCTCGCCCCTCTCTCCTCCGGCATCTCCTCCTGAGGCAGTCCCAGCACCCGCCCTGCACGCCCTCCTCCGTGGTCCCCCACCACCTCCCCTCCTCCTTGCGGTCCTCCGGGAGAGCTGGCAGCCCCACTTAAGGAAAAGACAAAGGAAAAGGAAACTGCCGCCCACTGCTTCCCACCAGCCTGAGTCACCGCCGAGCGAGTGCGGCTCATCTGCCTGATCTGGGAGCGGGGGCCCCTCCCTCGTCAGAGCAGATCCTGAGCGGGGGCCCTTCCCTCGTCAGAGCAGATCCTGAGACGGGGCCCAGGCATCGCCCTGAAGGAGAACACGGTTCCAAAGAAGAGAAACTCCTCTGTCCCTTGGTCCTTCTTTCTGGGTGGCTGGAGCTCATCATGGACGCCGTGGTAGGTAGCCCCAGCCCCTGAGGCCTAGGATGGACCCTAGGCTAATCCTAGCCAGAGGCGCTGTAAGGAACCCTGGACCAGGTCAGGTGTCTGTTCGTCAAGGAAGGCTTGCCCTGCAATCCAGCCACTGTCCGATTCTCCACATCGACAATTGGTTCTGCCAAGTCCTTTCTCCTAATTACCTGCATAGCATTTGGGTTCCCCCAAAACTTGCTCTTGCCATTTCTCCCTCTCAGGTACCAACTGGCTGCACCCCCCGGCCAGTGCAAAGGTGTCAGTTCACAGACAAACTCTGTGAATTAGCCCTGCTCAGTGGTTCAGATGGCCCACATGTGAGCCCCCAAGCCGGGACTGCCAAGGGTGGCATCAGAAACCTGTGGGCAGCTCCAAATTCCCAACGGGTCAGATCTGGTAATGCCAAGTGGGCACAGATAGAATGTTCTCTAGCCGATTGGTGGGGGTGGCCTGCACTTCCCAAGGGACTCTGGGGACATCTCAGAAGTTGGCCCCAGCGTAATCAACATCATGGTCTACAGAGATACATTAGTTTTCTTCTTGTTTCTGCTACAAATGATCACAAACTCACTGGCTTAAATCAACACAAATTTATTGTCTTACCATTCTGGAGGTCAGAAGTTTGAAGTGAGGCTTATAGGGCTAAAATCAAGATATCCACAGGGCTGGTTCCTTCTGGAGGCCCCGGGGGAGAACCTGTTTCCTTTCTCTAGTTTCTAGAGGCCGCCTGTGTTCTTTGGTTTGTGAGTCCTGTCTCGATTTTCAAATCCACCCACGTGGCATCTTCTCCCGTCGTCTGGCCTCCTTCTCACTCTGGATTCTCCTGTGTTTCTCGTAGGGGGACCCTTGTGACCACACGGAGCCCACGAGAACAGTCCAGCATAATCTCCCCGTCTCAGGGTCCTTAACAATCCTGCAGAGTCCCTTTGGCCACAAGAGCAACATTCGCAGTTTCTGGGAGTTGTTCTCGAGGACGTCTTTGGGGGCACATTCAGCCCACCGCGGCGAGCACTACGTGTTGAGCAACGACCGTATACCAGCCCCGCACTAAGCGCTTCTACACACACCAACTCCTCGTGTTCCTCCTACGTGACCTGTGAGGCAGGTCGTGTTATTCCCCCCTTTGGCACACGGGGAGACGGACGTGCAAAAGGGTTAAGTAACTAATGCGAGGAAGGGTGAAGCTGGGAGCTGAACTCAGCTCTGTGCAAGACCAAACCTGGGCTCTTGAAACTGTAGGGTGCTGCCCCTCCGTGGGGTGCCTCTCATTTCAGATTTGGGCATCTCAAGTCGCTTCCTCAGCTGCTACCCCGCCTCTCTTCCAGACTGGCAGGGTAGGGAGCTACCCTTCCACCCACCAGGTGGAAGTCCCCGAAGGAGACCCAGCAACCGTCTCGCCTAATTCCTGCTGCCCCTGACGCACCCGCCTGGCCCTCCAAGCCCCGCGTCTACTCCCGGGTCAGCCTTCTCTCACGTGGAGGCAGGGCAGGCAGACCGCCGGCTGCCCCCGCACCGCCGAGCTTCCTCCGAGGGCTCTGGGCACGCTGGCCCCTCTCAGCCCTCGTGTGGATTCGCCTTATCTCTCAGGCTGCGCTCACCTCGCTCTCCCTGCAGCCTGGGCTTGGGAGCTATTTCCGTCTCTGGATCAGATACGGGACCGTGATTTATTGATTGTAATAAGCATTGCTTAACACGCACTTTGGCCACACGGCTCACTCACCATTTAAATAAATCCCAGCCCCAGGGCTGCCGGGGCGCCGGGTTCGGAGGGAGCCGGGATGCCAGGCAGGGGAGGATGGGCGAGCGGGAGCCACCTGGGCGAATGGATGGGCTCCTTTGCTCACAGAGAGTTAGGGCTCATCTCCCCCCACGCTTCCTTATTGCCCTCTCAGTCACTCTCTACGAGGGTCTTGCCAAGGTGCTGCGCGTGGGCAGAGGCTTCCAGAGCCCCTCGCAGGCCCCAGCATTCTCCCCAGTCCCTCCCTGGCATTTCGTGAGCATTTTTTTTTTTAATTGAGGAGAGCCGCAGTCTTTGTCTTCTTTCCTGTTCTGGGAAAACGCAGCTGCCTCTGGGATGAAGCATCAGCTTCTTTCTGCACTAAAAGAAGATTTCCAAGTAGGTCAGACAGCCCTGCATCCGGTGGGGGGTCCCATGTGGGTGGGGGACACTGGAAGTGTCTTTGCAAGGGAAGTTTCCCTCTGTGTGGATGACATGGTCTGTCAGACTGGGGTGTTTCCTACTTGCTCAGCTCCAGGTCAGGTGTGCTGTACATAATAGGTGCTCAGTAAATAATGGTTGGTGATGTTGCAGCCATGGTCCTGGCGCTTGTGACAGTGATGGGGCTGGTGGCCAAGGTCATAGAAGGAGTGGTGAGGTTGGTGAACGGAGAACCCCGGGAGCTGACACTTTGTTTTGTTCATCACTGTGTCCCCAGGGGCTGGAGAGCACCCGGCACAGAGTAGGGCCCCAATAGACACTTGCCGAATGGCAGTGCTGATGCACGCAGTGGGTGGTCAGGCAGGCGTTGCGTGCGTGGCGTGGGGAAGACACCTGCGAGGGGCTGTGACAGGGTGGGCATGGAGATTGGATGACGTCACGGAAGGTGGCGTGCGATGGCGGTGTTGGGGACATCCGTGTTGGGCTGGCTACTCACACGGCAAGGAACGGAGACACAGGTTCCCCGGGGGATGGGAGACCACCCAGCGAGTGGGGGCCGGGACTCTCGGAGCCGTGTGCAGGAGCTGATGCCTGGCACTCGCTGGGTCCCAGTGAGTGACAGGAAGGTCATCCATGGGAGCAAGACCCAGAGGGCACTGTCCCACAGCTTGGGCCTTTCCTCTTTGCTGCGTCTCTTTTCTCAGCTCTTAGTCCCCGCTCTTGAGGCTCCCGTCACCTCCTGGCTTCAGCTTCTGGTCTTCTCCGCACAGTTTTTGGCCATGTCTGCTCCTCTCCACTCCCCAAGTCTCTCTCCCTCCCACACACACAGACACACACACACGGGGTGTGCAGGGACACCCAGAGCCTCGCGGTTCAAGAAGGAGGACTTGAGAACTTCAGCCGTCACCATCCCACTGCGGAGAACGGGGTGCCATTCCCAGGGCCCGCTCTGAAGTCAGGCAGATCCGGCTCAAATCCTGACATCCATCAAGCTGCCTGACTTCCCCAAGTCTGTTTTGGCATCTGTGAAATGGGCAAGATGATAGCAACACCGGCCTCAAAGGATGGCCGTGAGGGTCGGGGAGTCACGTGGTGGGGTGCTCATTGCAGGGCCTTGTGCTCAGGCTGTGCTCAGCGCGGGGGGTCAGCGTCACTGTGTAGCACTGGGTACTGCCCGTCAGCCTGTAGGCAGACACCTTTGGTTCAGGCCTCAATGGATCCCAGATCGCGGATCCCCGTGACCAAGTGCGGGACCACTTCCTGAGCTGTAAAGGATGAATAGAATTGGATAGAACAGGAATCCAAGGTAACAGGAACAGCTAGAGCAAAATCAGAGTCAGGAATGAGCGAAGTGCTCTTGAGGGATACTGACAAGGCAAAGTGAGGTCCCATCACATTCAGGGGGTAGAATGCACCTGGCACTGTCCAAGGTGCTGAGAAACAGCAGTGAACGAGGAGAGAGACAGACACCCCTGTCATCGTGTTGACCATCTAGGTGAGGCAGGGAGAGTCTATGTGAAGAAAGACCATGTGCAAACCAATAAATAACAGAATCTCCACAATGAGTGGGTGAAAGGGGTCTTGGAACAAACTGAATTTGGGTGAAGGGGCCAGAGAGAGACAGGACCCTGGTTATCTCAGTGGATCATTACTGCCCCTACTTTACAGACAAAGAAACTGAGGCTCAGAAAGGTTACATAATTTCCTGCTGCCTCTTAAAGCAGAATTCAAAGACAGGTGTGCCGTGGGGAGACATAGAGCTCAGGTTCTTAATACCCACCGTCCTCCTGGCCTTAGGCTGGACTTTCCCAGAAGGAGGCCCAAAGGCAAGGATTTGAGTACACAGAGTTTATTTTGAAGGGCTCCTGGACACACCTGCAGGAGCATGAGGGAGTGAGACGGGGAAGAGCAGAGAAGGAAGCCGATTACGAGTGCTATGGAGCAGGTTTCTGCAGTGGGCACCCTGGGCTCCACCCCTGGGTAACAACAGATGAGAGTGCAGAACAGGCCTATGGGCTTGTCCAACCGAGGCACGAGGGAGCTGGGGTATTTACGTACCGCCTCCCTGGTTTGGTGGTTGGGGGCTGCTTCTACCTCCAACCTGACCCTCTGGCAAGCAGGCAGGATCTGGGCCCCAGAGACAGCCGTCCAGTGTGCCGGCCAGTGGGAGCCACAGCGTCACCACACGCAGGACAGACTGAAAGGGCATCAGCAGCACTGACTATCCCAACTACACCACGCCCAGGCACCGGGAGAGTAAAAACGCCAGAGGCAGGAAGACCACAAGGACCAGAGAGCTGAGGACTTCCGGTGCCAAGCCAGGAAATTTCAGTTTCATCTTATATGTCCCTTGGCGCCCACATGGAGGGACAAAGGGGAGAGAGTGCCACCAACAAATAAACACCTGCAGCGAATGAAGACCTGTGAATTCATTAAACCAGTGAAAGCTTGCATCAGCTCTGCGAGAAAAAGACCTCTTCAGCAGAACACACTGAGGTCAGGTGTTGGACTTTTTCCAGAGTCGCACAGCTCAGCATCACGGGGCCTGGATTAGAACCTCTGACTAGGTGGGCTCTTGGACTTTCCACCACACCAGGCCCCACCTTTAAGGAAACTGAGTCTCAGGAGGCCTGGGAGCGAAGCCAGCACCTCTCCAACGTCGCTCCTGCGTTCCCTCTCTGGTGTGAATGTCAGCTACCTAAATAACTTTGGTTATTTGGCTAAATTAATCCTCCAAGGAACTGCATAAATATAACTGGGAAGGCGCGCGCGCACACACACAGAGACGCGTGTATATTTAACACGTACGAGGGATGCATCGCCGCGTGCTGGTAAACAGCCCGGTGACAAGCAGAAGCAAGATATAAATACGAAAAATTATAACGGGGGCTGCGTGCCGGGGTGCAGTCGAAGGGTTCCCGGCGCCAGTGCCGACAGCACTGGAGTATGTGAGGTCCCCTTCGGGCCCGGGCTGCAGGGCTTGAAGGATTTGTGGCTCCCAGGCAGGAGAGAAAAGGCAAAGCCGCCCCCAGCACGTACCCCTGCAGGCAGGCACAGCCCGGCCCGTGATTCCTTGCACCATGTGACTTGGAGCAGGCCGCACCACCTCTCGGAGCCCCAATTTTCTCATCTGGTTTTTGGCGATAATAATCATTCGTTTTGTAAAGATTAAGTAAAATAGAATGCACATAGCACTTGTCACATAAATCGGTGGCGCCAACGAGCGAGTGCCAAAAGCGTAGCTCTGCTGGGGTTGCTAGGAGGCGGACGTGGCGAGGAGCCCCAAGTGGCTTTAGAGGGGACTTCTCACCCTCTTCTCCCCCCTCCTCTGAGAGTACAAGGACCCACGGGCACAGTCCCCGGGGAAAGGACCAGCCCCCAAATGGGACCCGACCGCCACCGTGAGGACCGAAGCCCCTCTGCGCCGGCGCTGGGCTGACCGGCATCCACGTTGTCCCAGTTAGTCCCTGCAGCCTGGGGAAGACCCTGCTACTCTCACCTCCATTTTCAAGATGAGACTTTCTGAGGCCCCGAGAAGGGATGTGACTTTCCCAAGGCCACACAGCCAGTCTCTAGGTCGGATTGTGTCCCTCCAAAATTCACATGTTGAAGTCCTAACCTCCAGTGCCTCAGAATGTGGCCTTATTTGGAAACAGTGTCTTTACAAAGGTAACAAAGTTAAAATGAAGTTATCAGGGTGAGCCCTAGTCCAACAGGACTCGTGTCCTTGTAAAATGGGGACATTCAGACACAGAGAAGACGCACGCAGGGAGAAGCCATGTGAAGGTGACGCAGAGACCAGGGTGGCGCCTCTACCAGCCAAGGAACGCCAGAGATTTCCAGCAAAGCCCCAGGAGCCGGGGGAGAGGCCTGGAACAGACTCTTCCTCAGTCCTCAGAAGGAGCCAACCCTGCCAACACCTCGATCTCAGACTCCGAGCCTCCAGCACTGTGAGGCTGTAAACGCCTGTTGTTTAAGGCCCCAGTTGGTGGCACTTTGTTACGGCAGCCCCGGTTGATAACGCAGCTGCTGAGAGCAGAGCCAGGATTTAAGCACAGCCTGACCCCTCCGATGTCATTGCCTGCCACTTCTCAGTGTGCTGAGACGTCCCTTTCACCCACACCCAACTGCCCAGCCACGGGAAGGTGGGCAGAGGATTTGCTCCTCGAATGCTTGGAGAAGGCGGGGCATAGAGGGAAGGGGAGCTGAACCCCCACGTAGAGAGATGAGCTCTCCAAATACCACCCTGACCTCCGCCAGCCTTCCCAGTAAGAGAGCAGAGCAGGTCCAGGCAGGAGCCGCAGCCAGGGGGGCAGCAGGGCTGAGCCTCCACCGGCAGACAGTCAGGCTAAGAAAAGCCAATGGCGCCCACTGCGTCCTGAACCCGTCAAACCTCCAGGGAGGGAGGGGTCGGCTCGGGGAGGAAGGGCCAGCTGCGCCTGACACAATCCTCTGCCCCGACAGCTGCCCAGGCTGGGGCGGGCTGGGTGCAGGGGGGTGGAGGGACGGGGCTGGGTGAGCAGGCACCAGGAGCCGGGCTGCCTGCGGGTTACCATGGTAACCATGATCTTCCAAGTGCCAGCCAGAGGAGGCTGAGGTCTGAGGGGATTTGGTGAGGACAGGGGTGGATGTGCGGGCTGGGGGAGGCAGCAGCGTTTACCGAGAGCTGAGCATGTGCCGGCCACCGCGCTGGGCTCTGTCCTTAACTTCTCTTGTTTGAAAACCCCACAATAGCCCTTTGGATGGGATGTCCTTATCTCTCTTCCGCAGACGAGGAAACTGAGACTAAGGGAAGGGAGAGCTCCGAGTCCAGTTGCACAGCTGGTAAGAGAAAGAGCCAGAACTCGAACCTGGATTCTCTGTCTGTAGAGTCCCTGCTCTTTCTTCCCGTGCACCCAGCTGCCTCTGGGACTCGGCGAGGCTGTAGGTGGAGGCCAGGGAAGGGACACATGAGCTTCCAGCCTGGCTTCGGAGGAAAGGGACCCAGGAGTCAGCAAGCCCCTTCCACAGTTTGAAGTAAACCCAAAAGTTGATTGGCTGGTGGCGCTTCCTTGCCTCCCAAGGCTGCCAGCCCACGCCCAGGACTGCCTCCGCCAGCCACATCTGTTAGACACATGAGGATAAAGACGCGGTTGAAACAACGCACTCGACATTCCATAGGGGCCTAGCCGGGGCTGCACCGTATGTGCCAGGGCGAACTGGGGGTTGTCGGGGACTGGGCACGGCTGGCGTCAGACCAATCCTGAGCAACTGCACTTCTGAAAGCGGCCAATGAGGAGGCTGGAGCTGGGGTCTGGCCCCGGCTCTGTGCAGGACAGACCCCGCTGCACGGATGAGGAGGGCGCAGCACAGGCAGCTTGCCCAGGGCTGCAACACCCATAGCCACACAGTCCAAGGGGCAGAGGTGTGGGTTCTGCGGGCCCTTCCTGCTCTCGTGTTCTGTCGGCACTAGCCAAGCCGCTGAAGTGAACAGCAAGGACTAGACTTGCTCTCGAGGCCTCTGGGTGCTGGACTGGGCCCTACAGGCTGAGGTTACAGAGTTGCCATCTTGGGCTCCATCAAAGGAAAACCATGTGAGATTGGGGATGCTCAGGAATGAGCTTTCTCTGCAGGTAGTGAGGTCCCTGTCTTTGGAGGCATCCAAGTGAGGCTGGAAGAGGTGTGCTCTGCTAGTCATTTCCAACTCTGTGCTCAACCAGTAGGATGCTTTGTCATTCTCTGATAATGATGGATTTTCTTCCCAAATATAATCATCTCTGGAGCCAGAGGCAGGGAGGAGTCCACAGAGTAGCAGGTCCCCACCAGTGGTCATTCTCAGTCCCTGTCTAACCCCTTGTGCCTCCTTCCCCAATCCGACGGGAGCAGGTGGCCTGTGCTCCCTCTCAGAGCTGTCCTGACCCATCGTATTGACCCTCGGTTGCAACCTCCAGGAAGGCAGATAAACCGGACCTGCTCCTGGCGCCAACTTGGAACAGAGACTTTGCAAAAATATCACATCTTTTGTCATGAAGACAATCCAATAGTTAACACTTGAGCAGCTTTTGTTTTAGTGACACTTTGATTTGCACCATGCAAAGACCACACACACTCACACGAGGGACCCTAAAAGTGGGTAAGAAGAATTTTATATCCCAAAGAGGAAGGCGACACTGAGGGTGATGCCATAAGGAGACCCTGACGCTAGCGGGGAAGGTCCGGAGAGGGGAGCAGCTTCCCAGGGGAGTGCAAGGTGCCAGCGTGGTCTGATCTGGTCAGAAAGTCTCTCTGGAAGCGAATTCCCTCATCCTTTGCCCCGATCGCTGTTTGCTCACCAGTTCACACCGCCGCACTGTAGGGAAATGAACCGTTGCTGACGCCCCTCTGCTCCAGGAACTGCACACTCCTCGTGGGCGGATACCTGCCCCTGGCCCATTCGTGGCTGCGAGGCGAACCCCAGCCCTGGCAAAGCTAATCGCTGAGCAGGTGCGGGGATGGTGGCGGTGACGGGTCTCGGGAGGCGACTCCAGAATCTCCCCTCTCCCCCACCCCACCCCCTGCTCTCGGGCAAGCTATGAACGCTCTGAGCCACGCTTTCCTCACCTGCGAAATGGGATGATAAGTAGCACTTTCCTCATACGGTTATCGATAATAATATTCCCTGAGTGGGTTAATATATACTGTGCACAAGTCTGATTTTTCCGTTCCTCATGATAAAATAAAGGAGGGTGTGAGGATTACCCCCATTTCGTCCTTGGCGTAATGAGGCCTAGTGAGTGTCGATAGCCTGGCCAAGGTCACAGAGCTGGGGCGAGGGCTGGGGGTCACATTCAGGCCCTCTGAGGCTGTGCTCCAAGACCTCCAAACCCGGCACCCAAGGGTTATAGACAGCAAGAGATCACACGCTGGGAACACTGACCGGGTGCTGTTTCCTCCGTGACATCTCAGGGTCCTCTTTCTGCTCATTATTATTAGCATCATCATCATTAATAAAGATGCCCTCTAATCTGCTGGGGAAGAAGATAGCATCCGCCTCCTTCATCTATGGCTGAATTATCCCAGGGTCCAAGCACCCGACACAGTGCACGGCACTTGGTGAAAGCCAGCACATTTGCAATGAACGAATGAACGAAATGACGGATGAGGGAATGATTTAGTGGTCCCTGCAGTGGAGCCCCGGAAAGGCCTACAGGGGGACAGGGAGCCCAGGGCACCCTCATAGCCTCCTGCCCACTTCCTTGGGCCTGGAGAAGTGTGACCCACAGAGATGCCCCAGCTCCCGCGGTTCTCCCGGGGGAGTTACGGACAGTCTCTGAGCTACACTTGCCCCTCCCGGAAAATGGGATCATAATTAACACCTACCTCATGTGTATGGTCTCCACGGCAATATTTACCGAGTGCTTTCAATCCGTATTGGGCACAAGAGTGACCTCTTTATTCCTGGACAAAACAGAGTGGCCAGGACTTCCCGGCTGGCGTCTTTTCTCCGGCGACCACCGGGTTCCAGGGCCTCCGGGCGGGGCTGCCGCTGCCAACTGGCTCGGAGGCAGAAACACCATTCTCAGGTCTAAATGTTCTCATCCTCAAAGAGCGGAACAAATCCCACAGGGGTATTGATTGAAACCATTACGGATTCGCGGAGACAACACGCGGGCTGGGAACAGGAGTCGGCGGCAGCCGCCGATTTCCATAAGGTAATAATAACGCGCCTTTGCTTTATGAAGTAGAATTTGTTACGGCCGATGAGCCGTAAAAATTGCCGGGTGGGGAAAAAAAAAAGAAAGAGAAAAAAAACTATAAATAAATTTGTAATTTTAACAGGGATTACCATGTAATTGAGAGGGGAAGACAGCTAATGGCAGAGGCAAAGGCCAGCTCAGCCCTCGCGGCCCTGGCTCCCAAGCAGAGCGGGAGAGGCTGACGCAGAGCGATCTTGGAAGCTCTGGAAAGTTAGCAGGCGCGGAGATCTGGGGGCAGACCCCAGGAGAAGGGGGAGAAGATTCCTCTGGCAATGATTTGTTGAGTGCCTACTATGTGCACATGGCACGAGAGGGAAAACGCAGGGGAGACGCCCCCACCGGCCATCAGTGGGCGCGACGATGGGTTTTCAACAAGAGAATGACACGATGGGTCTTCTGCTTGGCAAAGCTCCCTCCGGCCGCCATGAGCAAGATGGGCCGGAAGGGGCAGGAGTGGGGACCAGGAGATGAGAGCGGAGGCCACTGCCGTGACTCAGGTCCGAATGAGTGGGGGCCTGAGCTAACGGGGGCACAGGGAGAAAGGAAGTGTCAGGACAGGCGGAGATACGACGGCCAAGGTTTCTGGCTTGGCACCCTGTGTGGGTGACGGTACCCTCACTCAGAGGGTGGGACGCTTAGCTCAATCTTTGCCCTGTCACATTTGCGAGGATACATGACATCCCAACCGAGGTGTCCAGTGGACGGTGAGGCAGGAGCATGATCTGCGCTGGAAGGGAGATTGGAAAGTCGCCAAGGGAAAAATGGTCCTTGAAGCCGGTAGGGGGTGAGTGATCGAGCCAAGGGAGGGAAAAGACCAAAAGGCGGGGAATAGTGACATTTAAGGTGAGAGAGGAGGGAAGCTACTCTCACCCCAGCTCACCCCAGCTTGGGCGCTGCAGGACGCTTGGCCAGGCTACTGCTGCTGTCAGTGCACAGCCGCGGCACTATTTTTCTTAACTGGAAAAGTAATTAGCATCTCGAAGAGCTAACCTCCAGCCTTAAGCCCGAGCTCATCGGCCCTCTGAAAGGGCAGAAGGGCTGGGTCTTTAGAGGTTCGAATCACGGCTCTTCCACGTGGCGGCTCAAGCTCTTCATGGGAGGGGCTATCTTCACATCCGGGAACCTCAGCTTCTCTTCTGTGTGATGGGGGAATAAAACACTGTCCTTCGAGACTGCCGTAGGGACTAAATAAATGAGATGTGTTAACTTGCCCTGGTGTATTGGAGAGACTCAATAAATTTCAGCTTGGTTTCCTCCAACACACCGAGCTACCCGGACAAGAACAATGTCACCCAGAGATAAAGCATCTTTAAAATGGGCAGAGCGTAGAAGGTACCAGAGAGAGCATGGGATGCTGGGATGCGGCTCCAAGTAGTCACGGAAACTTCCTAGTTTTTAGCAGTTTCCGTGAATGATGGGGAGAGGCTCAAAGGGCTGGAAGGATGGGAATGTTCCAAGTGAGCCTGAGGTTCCCAGGAGGACACTGGTCCAGCCCAGGAAGACGCTCCGGCTGCACCAGGACTTCGATCCTCAGAGCACGTGCTGCGGAGCTGAAAGGAGAGCTGCACCCCCAGGTGGCCCCGGGCAGCTGTGAACCGCATCCACCCCGCGAGATCCCAATCCGTCTGGGAGTGAGATGGAGAATTCCTGCCTCCAGGGAACCCACTCTGGCGGGAAGGCTGCACTTTTCATTCTGTGTTTACACTTTGGAGTTATAAAATTTTGCCTCCCCACCCCCCAAGGCCCACGGTGCTTATAAACAAACATTCCCAGTATCCAAAGACAAATGGAAATCATAAGTTCCAAGCTTCAGAATCCAAACACAGAGGAGGAGGGAGGGCGAGGTCGGGGGGAGGCAGATTCGACGAAATCTAGACCATGCCAGCTCCGTTCTCTGGTCATGATCAATATGTTCTCCAAAGTGCCTTTTAAATTACTGTCGGAGGCAATGTGCCATATTTATGTATATACATGCTTAGAGGTGACACGAGGGAGAAATGCAATTTCTATTATGAAATCATAATGTGCATTTATCTTCAGGAATAACACATCGAAATGTTGGAGTGAGAAAAGTTGAAAAGCAATCTGTCTATAAATAAAGACCGCAGACATCCTGACATTTTACGAGGCGGGGAAATTCAGTAAGAACTTCTCCTCTGGACGTATCACCCCAGGGATCGTGTTCAAACTCCAACCTCTTGGAAGACAGCAACTGGAAGTCCGAAAGTCTACTCACCGGTCTCCGAGGCAAAGGAAATAGTCTTTGCGTCTCTGACAGAGATGAGGATGGAGTTGAGCCAGGGCGGGGGGGTACACGCCAGTTCAGGATCAAGTCAGTCTTTGCCTCGGCAGGGGTGTTTTGGGGGGATGCTCAGAACCAGGAGAATGTAGATTTCCGTGGCCAGGTTGCTGTGGTACCCCTGTTTTTCAGTCTCACAGCGAATAGACAAGTGGTGTGAAAATCCAGGCACGTTGAGAGGAAGTCTTAGGTCTCCCAGGAATCCCCATCTCTTGACACCGCGTGTCCCACCGGCCCCAGGACATATCGACTGCGTGCTCAGCCAGTGGGTGCAGAGTCCAGCGGCCTCCGTGGTCCTGACCCTCCGGACTCCCTGTGCGGCAGCATCTTCTGCAAACGTGAATGCTGAGAAGAGGTGCGTGGCGGGGGAGCGTCCTGGGGGAGGAGTGGGGACGGGAGAAGGGTCCTGTCATTCTTGTCTCCGAGCCAGAATAAGGCGGGGGGCGGGGGGCGCTCGTGCTGATCCTCCCGTCATCCGTTCATTTATTTATTCATCTGCTTATTTGTTCGTTCGTTCTGCAACCGTCTCAGAGCACCTTCTAAGTGCCGCACAGTGCTGGGGACGAGGGACAAGTATGACACCCTCCCTGCCCTCAGGGACCTCGCAGTGCTCCAGACAGACGTGTAATTGGCAATTACCAGGAGGAGAGGGGTGTTACAGGTGCAGTGGGGCCAGGAAAGGGAGGGGGCGCGTCTCGCTCAGCCTAGGGAATCAGACAAGCCTCCTGGAGGAACCGTCTCAAAGAACGAGCAGAAAACAACCAGGCGGGAAAGAGCAGAGATTCCAGGCACGTGGGAAGGTCCTGAAATACAAACGGGTGATGGCTAAATGCATGGGATCCCCAGGCCTGGAGAAACCAGGCAACGTGGACCTTTGTTGGGCACGGGTAGGGGGCTGCGCCAGCCTCTCAATCAACAAATAACTACACACCTGCGTGCATGTGGGCATCTCTACGCACCGTGGCGTTCCTCGGGCCGTGCACTGCGCAGTCATTCACGCGGCGTCGGGATTCGAGCCCAGGCCTGTCCAAGTCCAGCTCACATGACGGCCCCCAGGTCTGTGCTGAGCTGGAGAGCGGACACAGATCATCAGAAGTGAATAGTGACAGGTCCCGTATGAGGCTTCTTAAAAAGCACAGAGACTCTGCAGTCAGACCCGAGTGCAAAAGCAGCACTGTCCCACAGCCGGGGGAGCCGGAGCCAGTCCCAGGGCTCTTTCCCTCCTGTGCAGCAAGGCTGGAGAGACGAGTCCCTCCCCCAGGTCAGGTGTGGGGGAGGCTGAGATAATGTTTGCAAGGCGCCAGGCAGGCACAGTGTCGCTACTGTTACCATGATGACCAGTAGTTGCAGTGTTTTTATTGCTACTGTTACTACAGCCAATCAGGGGGCGGCGCTAACAGGACGGGGCTGGAAGTCAGGGGGCCCCGCCCCTCTCTCGGCCTCAGTTGCTCCATCTGCAGAGTCTGGGCTGCAGTTGCTGTGCTCTGAGCCCCTGGCCCTGCTGTTGCTCTGTCTCTGCCTTGCTCATAGCCCCCCGAGGAGCCAGGGACCTGGCTGGTAGCGGCCTGGGTCTCAGGGGCTTTCCCGTCAGCCTTGCTGGGGTCTCCAAAGCAGGACACACTTGGTAGCTCCCAACCTCAGCCGGCCACCAAATCTCAACTGGACCGCTGCCTCTCTCACTCCCCAGGCCCTGCAGGCATCTGCAGTCCATTTGCAGATGAGGAAACTAAGGGCAGAGGGGGAAGCTGACTTGCCCAACACCACCTGGAGGTTTGAGACAGTCGGAATCCGCTGTGGATTCGACAGACGCTGGCTCAGGCCCAAGCCTGCTCCCTCTGTGGGCTCGGGAGGGTCGCCTCGCCTCCCTGGGCCTATCCTCGTCCAGGAGAGGGGGGGACGGTGCTGGCTCCTGGTCAGGTTACATGCGACCATTCCAGGGAGGCACATAGTGCGGCATCAGGCACGTAGTGACGGCTCAGGAAACAGCAGCTCCTGTCACTGTCGTTACTTACGTTGGTATTCCTGCTCCAAGTTCTAAACAAAATCAGCCCGCTCTGAAGATTCTGCATTTGCTGGAACCTGGAAGTCATTTTCCACCCCAGAGATGGAAAGAAGATTGGAAGTGAAGCTGGAAACAAGAGAGAAACTGGGACAATACCGCCACCAATAACACCACCAATAACACCAATAACACCACCAATAACACCGATACCAATAACACCACCAATAACACCAATAATACCAACACCGGTACCAATAACACCACCAATAACACCAATAACACCAACACCGATACCAATAACACCACCAATAACACCAATAACACCAACACCGATACCAATAACACCACCAATAACACCAAT
>CAUYSK010117959.1:0-19570 GCA_963575035.1 Avahi laniger
CGCATTGCACTCTTTGCATATGCATATACCTGTCCCCACCTCCCTCCTCTCCCCCTCTGCCCAACATCCAATAAATGCTACTCTTATATATGCACTTATGTGTTGATCAGTTAATACCAATTTGATGGTGAGTACATGTGGTGCTTGTTTTTCCATTCTTGGGATACCTCGCTTAGTAGAATGTGTTCTAGTCCTTTCCAGAAGTATATAAGAGGTGCTATATCACCATTGTTTCTTAAATCTGAATAGTACTCCATGATTAATAAACTGTGGTATATGTATACCATGGAGTACTATTCAGCTTTAAGAAACAATGGTGATATAGCATCTCTTATATACTCCTGGAAAGGGCTAGAACACATTCTACTAAGCGAGGTATCCCAAGAATGGAAAAACAAGCACCACATGTACTCACCATCAAATTGGTATTAACTGATCAACACATAAGTACATATATAAGAAGAACATCTATTAGATATTGGGCAGGGGGGAGGGGGAAGGGGGGAGGAGGGGACGGGTATATGCATACACAAAGAGTGCAATGCGCACCACGCAATAGGATGGACATACTTGAAACTTGGACTGAGGGGGGAGGGGGGCAAGGGCAACACATGTAACCTAAACATCTGTACCCCCATATTATGTTGAAATAAAAAAAAAAAGAATTGTTGATGGATTGGAATGCATAGAAGCTCCTATTTAGGATCTTGGAGGAGGACTGAGATGTAAGTTTTATTTGCATTATACTGATCCCATGCAGACTAACATCCTCAGAAAAGAAGTGGGGACCTTGCCAAGTTTCAAGGAAATTGACTGTGGCCAAGTGCATGCATCAGTGAAACACACACTACTTAAAAGTTTGTAATCTATCCCTCCAAATACATAAGTTTATACTTCCTCTATCATGAGTGCTGAGGTGGCAAATCCTGCTGCTTCTTGTCACATCATCCAGCTGCAGTGACAACACTCATGGTAAGTCCTAAATCATACCAGTTGCTCACTACCCTCAGACACAGTCACAAACACTGAACAGCAAGGTTTGGCATACAGCGAAGCTTTGCTACTTCCTGTTGCCACTGTATTCCAGTCTTTGAACACAACATCAGAGAGGCTTTTGTTTCCTAAGCTTCTTAGTCAGGAGTGTGACATTTGGCTCTAGTGGACTGCTGCACCCTGCCCAATATGTGACAGAATAAGAAGAGATATCACACTTGCTATTGCTTCAATTAGCCGTGAATTTTCTGATCAATGCTGCTGCAACTGGTGTGCTGTCAAGGGTTTGCACAACACCACAATAAAACAAACAAACAAACAAAAAACAAAAAAAAATATGTTAAATTTAAATGCAATCTATAAAGATGAAAAGAGACTCTCTAAGTGTAAAAGCTAAATAAGAAAAAATGGAAATGAATTATAATATGTATAAAAGTTAAAACACAAACAAAAAATTTGACATTAAATGTTTGCTATTAAAAATATTTTATGAATCAATCAAAAAGATGACATTCTAAATAGAAAATAAGCTAAGGGCATGAAATAGAAATTCACAAAAGAAGAAAAATAAAATATTAATGGTTGAAATCTTCAAATTCATTAATAAACAAAGGATGCAAACTTAATATATTAATAACAAATTATTTGCACATTTTCTTTCTCAAAAGACCTTTCAGTTAAAGAAAGAGATTATCAGTAATACCTTTTGTAGTTATTTGGTGACTTTATGTTTTATGTTGTACTTATAAATACATATAAAATATATGGAGGAATGAGATAAGTTAAAAATACACATTAATAGTGTATTACTTTTACAAAGAGTTATATAATCATCCTTACTGGGTTTTGTAGTTAATTAAAATGATGAATTTCTAATTATTTTTGCATTTTATTTATCAACTAATTTTGGGAAAAAATTTAACCTACAAACTGAATTTTAATATTCCAATACCTTGTCCCGTCTTCTATTTCACACCCAACTTATTTTTTGTTTATTTCTACAGATACTGTTCATTTCTTTAAATAAATTCAACATTGTTTTCCATTTTTCTTGATATTTCAATGTTGAAAGCATAGAACATATTTCAACCATGTAAGTTTTAGCTGTCTGTTTTCGTGTGTGCATGGTTCTCTGCTCATGTGCACATTCATTGTCATACATCTTAAAGACCTCTTCTATGAGATTTTCAGTTTTTATCATTAGTTTAAGGAAAACGGCAATTTCATTTGCTAATAATAGTAATAATATTAATTTCTTTAAGTTTTTAATTTAAGTCTATTCTTTTGCTATTTCATTGGTTGGATTTTTTTTAAATATATATTTTAAAAATAAAGATCAGGTAGCATATCTTATTGCTGACTTTGATAAGACTTTCTTGATTCATAGTTAAGCATTACGTTAAATGTTTGAGAATCGCTTTATGTTTAATTCCTCCTTATTAAATGAATTTTCAATAATGAGCAATATACTATTTAATTCTTTTAATTCAAAGCTCATCTTCACATTGTCTTTCCACACATTACAGTTTTTCTTGTTTATTATTACTTTTTCTAGTTTTTCCCTCTGGAAATATTTTAGGAAACTTCATTATAGTTTCTTTTAGTAATTTGATTGAAAAAATATATTTCCTCTGCTAATTCAGTGTCATTTCCTGTTTAAAAGTTGTAATATAGTTCCGTAAATCTTGCTAGTTGTTGTTGCTAATTTAATTATTAAAAATGCCTTTAACATTGACTTTCAACTTGTGACCACTCTTTTAAGAAAGAAGGGCCCCTCTCGTTACGCAGAATCACTCCTTTCTCTATTTCCTTGCGCTCCATCTGCCCTCTTCCAAACTTGGCAATATCAATCAGACTTTGATAAGATCTTTTCCACATTCCACTCTACCATTTAAAGAGAGTCCGAATGTTAAAATGCCCCATTTGCCTTTTCTCACATACCAAGATCAGTATATATTATATCTAGCAGTTTTAGTGAGCTATTTCTTTTTAGAATGTCATCCTTCCTTCTTTCCAGCACTAATTAATTTTTGCTTGTGTATTATGTTTGTCGATTCCCAAAGAACATACAGGTGAGAGTGTAAGCTACATTGCCTTTATACTTTCGGAATAAATTCCTTTTAATCAAAAGAAAGCATGGCAAATACTAGTACTTAAACTAGTATTTTCCCATGAAAGGTTTCATTAATGTGTTTGTATTAGAAAAATAATCATGGAATATTAATGTTTTTATTTAGCATTTTCCACAAAGTCATTTGAGGCATCGTGTAGATTTGGTTTTGTCAAAGTGACATACAAGTTGCACAAATGACAGTAATGTCTTCCAAGAAAGTCTGGAGAAAATAAGCAAGACTGTTTTTAAAAATGTAGGTGGATCCCAATGATAAGCATTCACAACTTGTTACTGGTCACTGATTTTGAACAACATTATCTCATATAAAAAGTGTAAATTTAAAAACAAAATTATATTCACCAGAAAACATTCTTTAAAAGCTTGAAACAAGTCACTGAATAGATTATTGGTTTTTCTGTGAGAGAAAAACATCCCTTCTGCTTAGAGTGTTTTTCCTGTACCAACACCTGGCTGACTGATGGATTCTAGAAATAACTCTGTAAAATAATATAATATATCTAAAATTCAGTATTATCTCTCATGTCTTTTAATAAACATGAAGAAAAATTACTCCCTTTCCATCTTTTAATGAGGAAGAAACTTTCATACATGAATTCAAACTACACATAGTTAATATTATTTTTATTTCATATGTATTTGACATCTAAAGTTTACAGATAAGTTTATAGCAAATAGATTTTTGTTTACAACATTTTAAATATAATATGTTTCAATTTATTGAAAAATGCATTGCACCTTTTTCTAGGAGAAAGTTAGTGGAATTAACAACTGTTTTTTTTTTCAAATTAAATATCTGCTTTGCATCAACCTGAACTATGTAAACAGGAGATATGAAAAATGCTTAGTGAATTAAACTACAGAAAACAGTTGGATATGTGAAAATCAAAATCCACCTGTTTTCAAAATATTTTTTATTCACTAATTTTATTAAGTAATGGGAAAAATTTTTGCAAGCATTCCATTCATATTTAATGTATGTAATGACATTTGGAGTTATTTAACTGCCTTATTTTTGTAACCTTGATGTGTACAGAATTTCTTGTCACTTTTTGTATAGCTTAGCATTTTCAAGATATTCTTCCCTTTTTAGTTACACTCTCATTTTCTAAAATTTTAATAGTTCTCCCAAAATTTTGAATACTTATACATAAGTTGTCTATTTTTACATGTAATTAGTATCATTACTCTTCCAAACAATAAAAGAACTACGGAAAACTTTTACTCCAATTAATGGGTTATGATCTGTATGATGATTTCTCTTTGAGATAGGTGGTCAACATTTAAACTCACAACCCTTGTGCTATGGTATGATTACTCTTTTCTAGAGTCAGTTTGCCTACACTTGCCCCACACCAAAACTACTTCATAGATAATTGTTTCCAACATCTCAGATCTTCCATCTGAAACTGCTTTTGTTATGGCTAAAGTAAATCCTAAACAACTTTCTTAAATAGCTCTTTTTTGTCCAGGCATTTCTTTCTATCTGTAGCTCTCTCTTTCTATCTATTTGTGTATTTTTCTCTCTCGCTTTAAAAATTTGTTCATTTTGTTCTTGTTCTTTGACAGATTTACTTGATTTACAATTTTAAGTTGATATTTAATTTCTCTGTGCACCTGGCATCTATTACTACACTCTCTTCTGGCTTTCAATGTTCCTAATGAGAAGTCATTGGCTATCATAAGTATTGTTATTTCATGATTATTTGTCTTAGCCCTGGCTGCTTTTAAATGTATGCTTTTATCTTTGATTTCATTATTTTATTGTTTTATTTCACTGTTAATTGACAAACACATTAGCTTTTGGATCTGTAGAATGATATTTTTCATCAGTTCCACAAAAATTTCAGCTACCATCTCTTTAAATATCACCTTCTGCCATGATTTTTCTCTTTCTTTTGAATAAAGGATAGTTAGATTTCCATACTGTCTATTTTGTGTTTTTAACCTCTTATTTATATTTTCCATCTGTTTCTGATTTTCATTCTGTGTTATATATTCTGACCTATATTTTAGTTAACAAATCACTTTTCAGCTGTATCTTTCATTCTCTGTTTCCATGAAGTTTCAGTATAATGCCTCTAGCTGTCAGTTTTCTCTTAGATTCTTTAGGAGTAGAGCATTGTCTCCTATGCCAGTTTGTCTTAGCATCTCTCCCAAATTGTGATTCCATGTTCTTATCTTACAGTGCTATCCTCAAATAATGGATTTGGTGATGGAAACCATTCCTATTCTCTTAACAGTCAGGTTTATGTGTTTTATCTTCTGTTATTTCAATAGGATTTCTACAATGTGAAAAGGAAAAAAAAAGTACTCTGTCCACAATCTTGAAACACACCATATTAGTGAAGGTTATTCAGACAAATAGCAAATAAGAGATGAATAAATAAATAGGGAGAGAGAGAGAGAGAGAGAGAGAGAGAGAGAGATGGAGATATAGAGATAGATACAGAGATAGAAAAGTCATGCTTCACTTAGCTGCAAGCATACTTTCTGAGAAACGCGTTGTTAGGCAATTTCAACATCATATAGATATTATGGAGTGTACTCACACAAACGTAAATGCCTACTAAACACCTAGGCTATATGGTATAGCTTATTGATTCTAGACTACAAAGCTGTACAGCATGTGACTGTACTTAATACCGTAGGAAATTTTAAACAATGCTAAGTTTTTGTGTATCTAAACATAGAAAAGGTACAGTGAAAATATGGTCGAAAGATAAAAAATGGTAAGTGTGTATGTATAAAGCACTTGCCATGAATGGAGCTTGTAGCACTAGAAGTTACTCCGGGTGAATCAGTGAGTTAGTGATGAGTGAATGTGAAGGCCTAGAACATTGCTATACACTACTGTAGATATTATAAACACTGTACACTTAGGCTACACTAAATTTATACAAAGAATTTTCTTTATTCAATCATAAATTAATCTTAGCTTACTGTACATTTTTTGCTTTATAAACTTTCATTTTTTAAAACTTTTCCACTCCTTTGTAATAATGCTTATCTTAAAACACAAACACATTGCACAACCTTACAAAAATATTCATTTTAAGTTTTAAATGTTTTAATAATTTTTTTATGAAAAACTAAGACAGAATGACATATATCAGCCTAATTCTGCACAAAGTCAGGGTCATCAATATCTCTGTCCCTTTTCCACATCAGAAGATCTTCAGGGGCAATAACATGCATGGAACTGTCATCTCCTATAATAACAATGCCTTCTGGACTACCTCCTGAAGGATCTGCCTGAGGCTGTTTTACAGATAACTTATTTTCCATTTAAGTAGGAGTATACTCTAAAATAATAAAAAGTATAGTATAGTAAATATATTAACCAGTAGCAATTGTTTTATCATTATATAGCTTTAGGTACAGTATATAATTGTATGTGCTATACTTTTAGATGAGTAATGGAAAAGTAGTTTTGTTTACACCAGCATTGCCACAGACATAAGTAATGAATTTTGTTACAAAATTAGGATAGCTAGGACATCACTAGGCAATAGGAATTTTTCATCATCCCATTATAATCTTACGGGATCATTGTTGTATACTCAGTCTATAGTTGACTGAAATGTCACTATACAGCACATGACTATAGATATATAGACAAATATATCTATAAAATATCTTATAAAGAATTGGTTATGAAGGCTGACAAATCCCAAGACATGTAGTCAGCAAGCCAGAGCTACAGGTGAGCTGATGTTGTAGTTCTAGCTTGAAGGCCAGTAGGCTACACACATAAGAAGAGCCAATGTTTCAGTTCAAGTTTAAAGGCAGGAAAAAGAAAAAAAGAACAATATCTCAGTGCAAAATCAGTCAAGCAGAAGGAATTTTCTTTCATTTAGAGGAACATTGCAATCTCCTTTTCTCACATTAGCAATTTAAATGTTAATCTCATCCGTAAGTGTCCTCACAGAAACACCTGTAATAACGTTTGATCAAATATCTGGGCACTCTATGGCCTAAGCAAGTTGACACATAAAATTAACAACCACAAAGTTATCCTTTATCAAGTTAGCACTCACATGCCTCTCCTTAAACCATACTTAATCTTCAAGTGAAAACAATCTAAGGTTATAATCCTGTCTAAAATTATACAAGTATAATGAGAACAAATTAAAACACACTACCCTGTTTATTCGGAAAAGTGGGTAAATTTTACTTGATGCTCACTCTTTTCCATGATATACTTTATGTCAAATACCAGGAAATAAAGTCAATGCATCTCATGTTACATGATAAAGTAATAAGAGAGGAAAGAAAACAAAAATATTTGCTATAAACACACACACAGATACACATTAATAATAAAATAAGGGGGACATACTCATGCCAATTACAATTCTCATTTCTGTAACTGGTCACATAGTCATAGCTGGTATTTGTAACTAACTTCTTCTCCTACCAATTTTGTATTCACTAAGCCTTCAGAAACTACCTGGGCTGTTTTTTCATGGTTCTTTACCAGGTGGAGTAAACCAAATCTTTATTCTTGAAGAGTCTGGATCAATAGTAGGCCTGTCTGGATTGAGTTATTGTAGTCTTTCACTGACACTAATCACAGAGTATGCCCGCAATGATGCTCTGTAGTTTGGGCATACTCTTCCTTACCTCCGTTGTGGAGTAGTTGTTCATTTCATACTTGATATTGAGGATCAGTCATGCTGTTCATCCCAGTAACTCCCTTCTTTGTCTGTTGATTCAGAGGCATGAGGAGCCACAAGTGGCCAGGTGGTAATTTTAACTTCTATTTCAATGGAGTCATTGTTTTGTCTCCTGGTTAAAGCACTGTTGGAACTATGCCCTCTGGGCTAGCAGAGTATAAGATCATGTGCCCAGAAAGCAAAAATTTTGCTAATGGGTCACCCCTTGATTCTTGATCCTGAGACTCTTGGCAATGGAAGAAGCATCACTGTATATCGGATGCTGTTTAGTGAATGCACAGCTTTCTGGAGAATCTTATTTCAGTCCCGAAAACTGTTTCCACCTAGCTGGCACTGCAATTGAGTCTTTGAAAGGTCATTCCACTCTTTTATCAAGCCAACTGTTTCGGGATGGTGCAAAACATGGTAAGACCAGTGAATTCTATAAGCGTGGGCCCATTGTCACATTTCATCTGTTCTAATGTGAGT
Organism: Avahi laniger; assembly: GCA_963575035.1. Lineage (NCBI taxonomy): Eukaryota > Metazoa > Chordata > Mammalia > Primates > Indriidae > Avahi > Avahi laniger. Next base: position 8,272 of record CAUYSK010117959.1, read on the forward strand.
TTCTTATATAAGACACAATGTTGTTAGAATGCCATGATGGTGGATAAGACAGTCTATAATTCTACAGAGGGAAATTTTGTCAGAAACGTTGTATTCAGGGATGATGTCAGCATCCAAAGTTCATATCTATTCCACTAAGAAGAAAATGTTTCCCATCCTTTAATTCTTTAATTGCACATTGCAATCAATGTGCAACCAGTTGTTGCTTGATCACTCCTTGTTATGGTTTCATATCAGAGACCCAGTGTTGTTTCTGCTTCTGGTAAACTGAGCATATAGGAATAGCCGTAACCATGTTGGACTGTTGAGTGGAAGTTTATGTTTCTGAACCTATGCCTTATCTTCATCCCATCACCATAACCACTTTGCTCATGAGCCCATTGGGCAATGACAGAAGTTGCTGTAAAAAGAGATTATCTTGTCTCCAAACAGTGAGGCATCTTACCCACTTGATTCTTAAAATTCTGTTCTGCTGAGATCATACTTTTATAACCATTTACATGGGCAACAAATATCTTCTTATTACTTACTTGCCCATTCATAGAAGGATTCCCAGATACCTCCGTTACCATTTTTCTAATTATGTCCTTCCAAATCCTTGAGCAATCAAACAATTTGCCACAGACCATGCATTGATCATTTTTTACCTCTGCCCATTTTATTGCACTATATCCCCGAAGTTGTCCACTTTTGGTTGGTGCTTATATCATACAGAACACTCTGTAAACCAGGTCTTAGCTGTCTACTCCTCTGTCAACTGACAGTAGGAAACTCCACATGAGGCCACAGGTGTAGGCTGTAGGGTAGATAGTTGTGTACCAGCAGTGGTCACCATTAGCAATTTGGCCACTTCTTCACATAAATTAATTGTGCCTTCATCGTGTATTGGGCTTAATCGCTTATATACCACCTCCATTTGATAATGGAGTACTGCTGGACATGCCAAATTTTATGGCTTGTTGGATCAGATAACAGCATTTTAAGATGGGTAGTTTAGGTTGCATGCTAAATTTTTGGCACGTGGTTAAACATGCAGGTTTTACTAAGGCCAAGTTTTAGACCAAAAGCTCTTTCTTAAAAGAGGAGTAGTTATCCATAGAGTATGGTAGGACTTTGCTCTAAAATCCTAGAGGACTAATTACAGTTTGTAATTCATTTATAAGGGCCTGCCAAAGGCTCCAAACAACATCCCTATATGTTATTAAGTCTTCAAGATTGGATCTGCTAGATCATATCACCCAGTCGTCAGACCAGCTTGCATAGCAACTTGTTCAATTGTAGAGTCTGCCCTTGTTCTGGGCTCCTCTTAAAACAGGCAGTATTTTGGGTCACTCAGTAAATGTGTCAGAATAACACAACAAAATGAGAAATATGTTACCTCCAAAATCCAAAGAGGCCCACTAGGCATCATGTCTCTTTTTTGGCTGTGGGAGGTGCAAGATGCAACAAACTATTTTTCAGTTTAGAATGGATATCTTTACATGTCTCAAAACACCGAACTCTAGAAATTTTATTTAGGAAGACATTTTGTCAAATTTCTTTTCCATCCTGTGACATGTAAATATTTTACCAATAAGTCTAGAGTAATTGCTTCTTCTGGCTCACTGGGACTAATAAACATAAAGTCATCTATGTAATGCAGTGTGATATTTTGTGATAGGAAAAGATGATGAAGATTCCTGTGTACAAAATAATGGCACTGGGCTGGAGAGCTTTTATACTCCTGAGGTAGGATGGTTAAGTTTATTGCTGGCCATTCCAGCTGAAAACAAAATACTTGAGATGACCCTACTGATAGGAAAGGAGACAAAAACATTTGGTAGATCAATAGCTGTTCATCAGGTACCAAGAGATGAGTTAATTTGCTAAAGCAGTGAAACCACATTTGGTACAGCAGTTTTAGTTGGAATAACTACCTGTTTAGATTTGCAATAATCCACCATCATTTTCCAACATCCACCTGTCTTCTGTACTAGCCAAGTGAGTGAAATGAAGGGGAATTTTGTGGATATTACCACCCTTGCACCTTTCAAGTCCTAAATGGTGGCAATAATATCTGTGACCCCTCCAAGATATCAATGTAGCTTTTGATTTACCATTTTCCTAGGTAGAGGCAGGTCTAGTGGCTTCCATTTGGACTCAATGCATAATTATCCAGGTAGAAGGCTGTATGTCCCTTTGGGGAAAGCTAGGAGGAAAATTAACATTATAAATTTTTGGCAGTGTACTGGGAGTCCTTTTACAAGGAAAATGGGCCTCATTCCTTTTAAGGGGATCTGGTTCTCTAAATTGGATCAAGTGTGGCAATTGATTGTGGAGTCATGATTTTCTATTTTTATGATTCTTAATAGCCTTTTGTTCTCTCGACCTAGAACTTTCTGCTTATACAGATCAAGTATAAATTTAGTAGGCTTCTTTCTACTTTCACTTTGACTTCTGAGAGATCTTTCACTTCTAGGAATACCATGATCAACTGAGTCAGACTATTTTCATTGCTGCTTTGACTATGGTGACCATTGCAGTATACCACAGCTCCCTTATTTAGTGTTGTAATGCCACCACCTGGCCCCTGACATCCCAGGATCAAATTAATCCCTTCAAGTTTAGGTTTCCCAGCTCAGACACTACAGTTTCCACTGTAAGCTCTGTCCTACAGTGAAGATCTATGACAGAGTACCTCAAAAATTCTGAGTCCCCCATCACAACCTTATTTCTCACAGTCGTGGTAAAAGACATGTCTTCTGGACTATTCCAGATTGGTTGACTAGGTCTTAGATAAAAAATCCACTCTAACATTCTATTCTCCCTAAGTCTTTGAATCTCTTCCTTTATATTAAACCAAAGCAGATCTGGCATTTTAAACTCAATAACCGTAGGCCACCTTTTGGGCATAGTTTTAGCCAATCAACTAAACAAATTATTGGATTCTTTTCTAACTCTCTGAGATGCAATATTAAATCCAGAATCTTTGCTTAGTGAGTACATGTCAATCAATTCAATCTGATTTTACTTTATGTTCCTTCCATCGCTATCCCACATCATTAATATCCATTTTTACATCTGTTCCCTGGATTTTTATATGCATGCATTACAAAACTCAAGTAGTTTTGTGGGAGTGTAGTACACCTTGTCATACATTACACTTGGCATCTCACCTTTAGGTGAGGCCTTCTGGAATTTGAGTCTGATTATAGGTTGTGGTGCAAAGAGGGGTTTTGGGAGTGAGTATTGAAGAGAATTGGTATTGCCTTGTACAGCAAATGTCTCAGAGGAGATCATTATTGTTTCTTTAGATAACATGGTATTAACCCCCTCATAGAAGGGTAGAGAGGCCATTTCTACTGGGAGTAGGGAGACTGCTTCTACTGGGCTGGAGGGCCCTCTTACATCATGGGTGGAGAGGTTATATCCAGTAACAGTGAAGATTCATTAAAATTTAAGGGCTTAGTGTCACTAACTTCATCAGGGTCTTTCTGCGTGTTCCCATTTCAACTTTGAGTACCTCATTACCTCTGAATGAATGCCTGCACTTTAATAATGCATACCCTGTGAAGATAAGAATTCAACTTATATTATCATCTGGCCATCTGAAAGATGAGATTCTGTAATTTATTTTCAGCAATCTTAACCCTGTGGATACAGGAGCTAAAGGTCTCCTTGGGATTGCGTATGGAGGCTTTCATGTCATTTATAAAGCACTTCAGCTGGGAATTCAAATTCCTCAGTTCACCCATTTCTTTTTCCATTTTGTAAAGTTACATTAAGAGTAGCCAATTTTATTATATTCATTAATTTTCTAAAAATATTTGTAAGTATCATATTCACAGTCACCCAGACAGTTGCTTCTTATAAATGGTGGATCAGGATTGACCAATGTTGGCATTTAGCTTATCTCTATCACCAGATATTACCATGGAACATCATTACTTCCTTTAGTACTATCACTAAAGCCATTATTGTCTTTAAATTTAATTGGATTACAAAGCAAATTCCAGTAAACACAAATCCAATCTACAAAATTCATTCTTAAAATTCTGTTCCTATAAAATCACTCTCAATACTAAAATCTGCATTAGCCTGGGTACTCCAGAGAAATAGAACCAACTGAAACAATAGGTTGTGTGATGTGTGTGTAAATTAATCCTTTTAATATGTAATATTTAAATGATTTAATTATTTTAATTTTCCATCACTTATTTTATGTCTCATATATATGTATAATACACACACACACACACACACACATACACAGAAAGATAATAAGAAATTGGCTCACATGATTATGATTGCTGAAAAGTTGCCAATTCCAAGAACTAGAGTGCAAATCTGGAGATCCAGATAAGCAGAAGTTTCAGGTATAGTCCAAAAGGAGGAGAAAAATGATGTCCCAACTTGAAAGCAGTCTGAATGAATTCTTTCCTACTCTTGGGATACTCAGTCTTTTTTGTTCTATTCAGGCTTTCAACTGTTTAGAGCAGGGCCATTCACATTAGGGAGGGAAATCTGCTTTTACTCAGGCTACACATTTAAATGTTAATCTCATCAAAAACACCCTCACAACAATACCCACAATGATGTTTAACCAAATTTCTGGGCCTGCTATGGCCGAGTCAAATAGCCCTCTAAAGTTAATCATTGAAAAAGAATTTGGATTGGGAACAAAATGGCTGACCAGACACACCAGCTGCCACAGCATCTTAGTAAGAAGGAGAAGTTTTAGATGAAGGAGAAAAAACAGACAGACAGACATAGATCGGATGTGGGTCTGAAAGAAGGGTGCCAGAACCTTTGGTAGACTACACGGGAAGAATTGGCAGTGCAGAACAAGAAGGAGCAGGCTACTGACAAATATAAACCCCTGAGAGGCTTGGAGCCAAGCAAGAAAGGTAGATGGAACAGTTTGCTTCTCCTTCCCTCACATCTCTGACAGTTAGTGAGCTCCCGAGCTACTGGAGAGACTTCTGCCCATACGACCCCAGAGACTACTGCCACCAGTGAGCTGGGAACTGCTTTTGGACAGGGCACCAGGCTCCTAGGCACCCTGGGGGCACTTCCTGTCCCCACAGACCCGAGCTGGGATGGAAGGCGCCATATTGCTTTTCCACGCACTGTCACCTTTTTTTTCCACAAGGGGCTTCAACTCTTCAGGTTTCATCTTGTTCATTCCCACACAGACATTTCCCAATGCCAGCCCTGATTGCAGCCCAGATACACACACACACACACACACACACACACACACACACACACACACACACACACACAGTTTAAGGAATTGGCTCTTGTGATTGATTGTGGGGACTGATAAGCCCGAAATCTGTAGAGCAGACAGCCTGGCAATTCAAAAAGAGTTGATATTATAGTTTTATTCCAGCCTACAATCTTCAGGCTGGAAACTCAGACACAATCTCTATGTTGCAGTCTTCAGGGAGAATTGTTTCTTTGGAAAACTTGATGTCATTCTGAGGGTCTTCAGTTGATTAGCTGAGGCCCATCCACCTGTGGAGGGTACTCTTCTTTACTCAAATTCTACTTATTTAAATGTTAATCATAACTATAAATATCTTTACAGCAACATGTAGACTGGTGTTTTACTAAATAATCTTGGCACCATAGCCTAGCCAAGTTGATATAAAATTAACCACCACAGTATTGGAATCTAGAAAGTTTTATATTATCTTAATGGGAGATCAGGGCAGGAGATATAAGTTTAAGTGTGTATATGAAATCATAAGATTTAGTGATATTTCCCTGAGTGAATATACAGATATACAGATGGAGAAAAGAAGTGTCCCAGGAGCAAGCCAACACCAGGTTACATGGCTGTAGGTACAACTTTAAGATATAGATGTGTAAGTAGAAACGATTATTATATTAATAAGTTATAATAGAAAACTCAGAACCTGTACATTGCCATAGACATAATGGATATGAATGTATATTAATTTTGCCTGTGGTTCTTTAAATGACATTGTATTTGTAAATTCTCATAGCAAACATTATTGTTTAATTTCCAAAATAAAAATTACTATTTTAGGACAACATTTTTTTTGTTCATTATTTTTGAATAGCTCTGTTTCTGTTCATTCAACTCTGATTACTTTATTACAAAGTCCTTCCTTATTTTATTAATTATTTTAAATTTTTCTAGAAATATTGCCATTCATATTTTACTGTTATGGCTATTAGTATCATTATGCTATGCATAGAAATTTTTGTAAGACACTTTAGTCATTTTCTATGTATTATTATTGTAATTAAAATTAAATATCCTCTTCATGTAGATTTCATATAATTTACAATAAAAGAACAGTTTGTTTGGAAGTCTAGCCACCTCCTGCTGTTAAATATAATTATTCTGGAACATTAAAGCCACACACATACAAAGCCCTTCAATCATTCAAGCACGATAAATGCATTGAGACAGTTTTGCACTTGTTTATTTGTTCTGGAAGTCATCCAAATTAACTTGTAATTCTAAATAACCAGAGATGCCAATGCAAAGTAATTTGAAGTGACAACATATCAGTTTAAAGTGCATCCATAGCACTAGGTGTTACATTTTGCGTACATCAGTTTCAACGAGAGCATTCCATTATGAGAGTTACTGATTTTCAGCATGAGCAGAAATATTTATAAACCAAATTATTCCACCAACTAATAGACTGACAGAGATGGCAGCATTTGTTCAGAAATAAGGCAGATGACCTTTTATTTAATTGTTTTATCAACTGTTAATTAAATCAGCTAAGTTTCTCAGATGTAAAGTGTCACTTAGTAAATGACTGCTTTCTCAAAAAACACAGAATCTTTAATAATAATTTGCATTCATATTTTTAAAATTCTCATGTATTTCAATTTAAAATTTCCAGAAACAGAAATAAATAACATGCTGCTTACAAAATGTTCTAAGCAAAATATGTAAAAAACAAGTTTTCCTTATCAAGTGGTTATTTAAAATCATCCATTTTGATGTTGGAGGAATTTAATTCAAATGTAATCTAGATGTGTAAGCACTCATAACTTTTTGATTCAAAATTAAAGAGTATTCAACCACAAAATAAATAAACAAATAAGTAAGTGTCTTTTTACATTTCTTTCAATTTGGACCTATAAGAAACATCAAAATTGGTTTAACATATATATTTATTATATGGTACTAAAATTTTAACCATAGTGTTATTAATTTTTCATATTTTAATCCAAAATCTCTTACTTATTAATTTATTCAGATTAAATGTTATCTAATTATTAAAAATTATGTCAAAATGAAAAAAATCATTATTTAGCTTTTCCAAAAACACCAAGATTTTACCTGTAAACATGCTGTTTTATTACGTAATCTATATCTTCCTACTAAAGATTGAATATGCCCTAAAGCAGATAGAAATAAACATTACTTATTTAAGTTTATTAATACCATTATTCACATATTTGACTACAATTGAACTTACAAAAATATATTCATTAACTAATATAAACTACATATATATTTCATGTGTTCTTTTACCTACTATAGATAATTTAAATAAAAACTTCATTTGTCAGAAAAAGAAGGGATATCTGTCCTGCAAATACAATGAAAACAAACATATACATGGTCTTTGAGGAAGAAACAAAACTCCTAAGTTTATTTGACAATGCAATATGAACTTTGTATTCTTGGCTTTATAATATAATTCATTACGAACATTTTATGAATGTACATAATTCATGTATATTTTGTTTAATCATGAGTCATGCAACAGCATAATTATACATAATTATAATAGGTTAAAATACACATACAGAAGAACTTTTTTCTAGCATCAATTTCCTTATAATAATTTATAATAGGATTTTTCACATTTTATTTGTGATTGCTTTTATAATATTTGTAAACAAAGTTCATATAAGCTTCAAATTTCTTACTGATCAAACAATTCTAAATATTTAATATATATACTTATATATACACACACACCCCAAATCCTTTAAATATATGTGCTTATAAATACCCGTTTGTATGCCTTTATGTGTGAATGTATTTTTTTCTTTTCCTGCTACTGTCTTTTTAACACTCAGTTTTGGTCCTTTGAATATTTAGAGTGATATTTCCATTTTTACAGAAAATTTATCAGAATTCCTTTTTAAATTACAAATAATTTAATTTTCAATTAAAATAACTTCATTTTTTCTATATCAGTTTTCTTTTAATTTTTTTTATTTCAGCATATTAGAGGGTACAAATGTTTAGATTACATACATTGCTTTTGCCCCACCTGAATCAGAGCTTCAAGTGTGTCCATCCCCCAGATGGTGTGCACCACACCCATTAGGTGTGTATATATACTCATCCCTTCCTCCCCCCTCCCATCTGCCCAACACGTGATGAATGTTATTACTGTATGTACACTTAAGTATTGATCAGTTAATATCAATTTGATGGTGAGTACATGTGGTGCTTGTTTTTCCATTCTTATGATACTTCACTTAGTAGAATGGGCTCCAGCTTTATCCAGGATAACACGAAAGGTGTTAGATCACCATTGTTTTTTGTAGCTGAGTAGAACTCCATGGTATACATATACCATATTTTATTAATCCACTTATGTATTGATGAGCACTTGGGTTGTTTCCACATCTTTTCAATTGTGAATTAAACTACTATAAACATTCCAATACAGATGTCTTTTTTATAGAATGTCTTTTGTTCTTTTGAGTAGATGCCCAGTAACAGGATTACTGGATCAAATGGGAGTTCTACTTGTGGCTCTTTGAGATATCACCATATTAGTTTCCACAGAAGTTGTACTAGTTTTCAGTCCCACCAGCAGTGTATGAATGTTCTATCTCTCCGCCTCCACATCAAGGTTTATTGTGTGGGGAATTTTTGATAAAAGCCATTCTCATTGGAGTTAAGTGATATCTCATTGTGGTTTTGATTTGCATTTACCTGATGATTAGAAATGTTGAGCATTTTTTCATATGTTCGTTGGCATTGATCTGTCCTCTTTTGAAAAGTTTTGGTTTACGTTCTTTGCCCACTTTTTAATGGAGTAGTTTGATTTTTTTTGTTGCCAATTTTTCTGAGTTCTATACAGATTCTAGTTATCAGCCCTTTACAGGATGTGTAGCATGCAAATATTTTCTCCCATTCTATAGGTCTGTCTGTTTGCTTTCATGATAGTTTCCTTGGCTGTGCAGAAGCTTTTTAATTTGATCAAGTCCCATTTATTTATTTTGGTTGTTGCTGTGATTGTCTTTGGGGTCTTCTTCATGAATTCTTTTGCTAGGCCAATGTCTATAAGAGTTTTTCCAACATTTTCTTCCAGAATTCGTATTGTTTCATGCCTTAGGTTTAAATCTGTTATCCAACGTGAGTTGATTTTTGTGAGAAGTGAGACGTGCAGATCCTATTTCAGTCTTCTATATGTAGGTATCCAATTTTCCCAGCACCATTTGTTGAATAAGGATTCTTTTCCCCAATGTATGTTTTTTCTACTTTGTCAAAGATTAGATGGCTATATGAGGACGGTTTTATATCTGGGTTCTGAGTTCTGTTCCATTTGGTCTATATCTCTGTCCTTCTGCCAGTACCATGCTGTGTTAGTCTTATAGTATAGCTTGAAATCTGATAAATTGATGCCTCCCAATTTTTTTTTTCCTTAAGTTTGCTTTTACTGTACAGGTTCTTCTCTGGTTTCATCTGAAACACAGAATTAGTTTTTCTAGATCTGCAAAACATTGTGTTGGTATTTTAACAGGGATTTCATTGAATCTGTAGATCACTTCGGGTAGTATAGACATTTTAATGATGTTGATTCTTCCGATCCATGAGCAAGGTATTGTTTTCTACCTGTTTACGTCCTCTGCTATTTCCTTCCTCAGTGTTTTGTAGTTCTCCCTGTAGAGTTCCATTGTCTTTTATGTGTATAACTAAACTTAATTCTCAGAAGACTCTTAAAGTTGATATAAAAATTGTGCCCCAAAAGAAGATCTACTATATTCAAAAGAACTATTTGAGTTTTCTACTATATACAAACTGAAATCCTACAGGATAGTGGTGGAAGAACATGAAGTTGGACCAGGCCAAATTTATGATATTTTCTCACTAAGCAGAGAATTGGCATTTAATGTTGCAACTCAGGGAGTTAAAAGAATCTAATGTTTGTTTCTTTAATTGCCTGAAATATGCCAAAAAGTGGCAAAGAGTGAAAAAATTGGAAATGACAGACTTGCCTGGATTTAATGTAGAGGAAGAAACTCAAAGGTTAAGAGAAATTAGAATATTAGTCAGGATTAGACATTTAATACATAGTCACTCAATCACTTCTCACGAAAATATGAACCTCTCAGCTCTAAGGATCATCAACGCTAAGGAGTGACAAAAGACCTGCAGTCTCAGCACCTAACGAAAACTGGATCCAAAAACATGATGGTGAAAAGTGCTATAGTTACTTAAAAGAGGTCAGATGAGGCAGAAATTATTGATAAAATCAAGCTTACTTCAAAAGTTCTGCTACCTACCCCTTTAAGTATCCAGCGTCCTAGGTCGAAACATAGACTTGAATGCAGGAACCATTCTCCCTTCCCAGCTCATGTATCACACGATAGTGAAGAGGTCGCTGAAAAGTGCAGATCCTGTTTCAGTCTTCAGACCCAGACAGGATCCGCACTCTTCACCTCTCATGAAAATGCGCAAATCTCATCTCCTAGGCTCCTCAACTCCAACAAAACACTGACACAGGACCTGCACTCTCTAACGAAAGCCGGACCAACAAACGATTCTTGCCCTAACACTGAAATAACCAGTTAGCAGGGCCTCAGCAAAGATTTGCCTGCCAAAACCCTTTTGGGCTAAGAGTCCTATTTGGGTCTAAAGACTGAAACAGGATCTGCACTTTTCATCGACCTCTTCACCATCGCCTGATTCATCAGCTCGGAAGGGAGAACGATTCCTGCAGACAAGTCTATGTTTCGACCCAGGACGCTGGATACTTAAAGGGGTAGGTAGCAGAACTTTTGGAGTAAGTGTGATTTTACAAATAATTTCTGCCTCAGTTGACCTCGTCTGTGATTATAGAAAGAAAAAGTAGCCATGGCGAGAGAAGAGAAAATAGATCGGTCTCCTGGAAAGAACTAGTATAAAGTAAAAATCCAGGCCAGCAATTTGGTTCAAAAAAATGGCAGGTGGCAGGGTTTCCCGACTCTGTTTTTCAATTTTCCACTTCTCATCTTGGATCTTGCAAAACGGCATCTCTAGGTGTTCTTTTCCCCATGTTGACATCTTCTGACTCCGAGTCAGCCCTGAAACCAG
>CAUYSK010117963.1:0-17892 GCA_963575035.1 Avahi laniger
AAAAAAAAAAAAACAAAAAAACTCATCTGTATTTCCTTTTCTGTAATAATTGTGTGATGTTCTTTGCCCATTCCCTATTTGACTGGTGTAATCTTGCTGGAGTGCATATATGTACACACATATGCACACTTTCTCTCTCTCTCTCATATATTTTTGAATGAATCAAAGTAAATATGTGATGTAGGTCTATAGCAGTAGCTCCCAGTCTGTGGACCTTGAACCCTGAGGTTGAAGGTGGTAGTGCGGGCGGTCACTCCACATCTATCCTGCACAGGAAGGGATCCCGGAATCTACATACATTTCTATAGACCGAATAAATATTGCTTGTATGAGTAAATACTGTCCAAAGTTTCCAAAGGCATATGCTACTGTCTTCAACAAATTATAAATACATTTAAGAACATCTCTGATATCATAATAGGTTTCTTGACATATGAGGGGTTCTTGGAAAATCTTCAAAAATGTTTTTCCTATTCAAAAACAGTATTGATCTATATTAGCACATACTTTTATCACGTACTAACAATTGTATATATGTATTTATATGACTGCTTGTACTCCCTCTACTCCAGCAAGTATTTAAATGGGCTATATCTTTAGCAGGTGAAGATAATGAGGCCAAAAAACAACATATTTTCCCAATGGACGAGTCTCAACAATTTCTTTTTAACTGGTATCTGCCTAGTTTGTGACTGTAGTGTCCCTCTTTAGGGTCTCATAAGGCCCACTGCGGTAAATACTCATGAGACTAAAAGTAGATCAATTGTAGGGAAGAATGTCAACCCACACCCTGAACTTCAAAATCGCATCATTTGTATCCCCTGGCCCGAGGAAGTCTCTAGTCAGGACTCTCCAGAAACCACTCCTGCGAGCTCCATGCCGACTTACTTCTGCATTACGCCTTCAGCCATATTGAGGTTTTGGAGAAAGCCATTATTTTTCTCAGTCAGCTGTTGTTCCTTCCAGTCTATCTTCGTCTGCAGAGACATCTCATCATTTGGATTTGTGGATGTGAGAGCCATTTCTTCAGCACTGCAAGGACAATAATGACAAGAAGGATTTTATGGCAGAACTGGCAACTACATCCTCTCTGCTGATGGCAGACTGATGTCTTCCTCGGAGAGTTTGGCCTTAACCCCTCCCCTTCCAAACTGGCTGTCATTTCAATATTTTCATTTTGGATGATATCCATTGCTAGAGAGCTGGTGTTCCCCTTTGGGGATATCTTTTTGATGCAGATTTTTAAGTATTTAGAAAAATATCTCCAAATTCCTTTCCTAAATGTTTAACCAATATACACCACCACCAGTTGTGTGTGAGAACAGATACCTTCATTCCAGCCTGGTTGGCAAGGTTTAGCTGGAGAGCAGAGAAGTAAATTGTTAGAGTACGTAAGTAGTAAGAAAAATAAAGGGGAAAGGAAACAGGAACAAGTGGAGCGGTCTGAGATAGGCTCTAGGAAGCTCAGATAAAAAGCTATAGGGAAAGGATAGATGAAAAACATAACTCCTAGTTACTGACAGAAATGAGAGAGATTGTACCCAGTACAAACAGGAGGAAACCTTCTCCTCTGTATACTCAAGGGAGTCATAGCAGTAGATGGGCCTAGAAGGAAACGGTGGCCTGGCTCCCAGGACCCTGAGGGGCAGAATCCCTTGAGGACAGAGGGGACAGCAGACTAATGGGAAGAAAAGGACAGAGGGACTTTCCTCGAAGGGTGATTAGAAACAGGAAGGAAGGATGCAGGAGGAGGGACGCTCTGGGAACCACAGAGATATTAAAACCATTTGGGCAACCAAGGGCCTGGTCGATCTTTCTGTGGCAAAATTGAGCTTCGTTTTTGACCTGTGTGGTGATCCACAGTGGGCGTGGCGCAAAGGGGGCCCCTGTGAAAGAGAAGCATCAGGAAAGGGCTAGAACCTTTGATGTGTGGTGGCGCCATCCTTTTAAACTTTGAATGTGACCAAGAAGGATAAACCTTTGATCTCCCTCAGGAAGGTCCCAGTGGCCTGCCTGCCTGTCAAAGCTCCTATCTGGACACTTCTGTTGTTTCCTGAAGGTGTTAAGCATTAGTAAGGCAATTCCAAGCTCTGAAAGATGAACAGACACTGAGATCTGCCTTGTTTAGTGTCTTTCTAGTCCAAAAAATTAGGCTACTATACAAATGAGATTTCCTTGTTTTGATAACTCTCCCACATCTCAATAGCTTCCCCAAGAGTGATTTGAAAGAAAATCTGGTTTTCTCAATTCAGACACTTACAAAAATTCTGTCTCCATACATTTAATCGCATTTCAAATAACAGTAAGAATCCTAATGATGGCTTATGTTTGTGCAGTCCCTAATGAATAACAAAGTGCCTTTCCACATATTTTCTCATTCGGTCCCCACAATGACACAATTAGAAAGGTATTATCCCCATTTTATGTGTGCATTAACTGAGCCTCTGAGAGATGATGTGATTTACTCTCCGACAGAACTTCTTGTGATGATGAAAATGTTTTCTGCATTGTTCAGTATAGTAGCCACTAGCCACATGTGTCTACTAAGCACTTGAAATGTGGCTAATGCAACTGAGGAAATGAATTTATAGCCACACGTGCTTAGTGACTACCATATTAAACAACTCAGAGTTTTCTAGAGCAGGGGTCAGCAAACTGTGGCCCACAGGCCCAATCCAATCTGCCACCTGTTTCTGTCAATAACATTTTATAGGAACACAGATACCTCATTTTTTTATGTATTGTTTATGACTGCTTTTGCACTTCAGTGACAGAGTTGAATGGTTGCCACAGAGACCATTTGACATAATGCTAAAATATTTACTGTCTTACCTTTTACAGAAGAAGTTTGCCAACTCCTGTTCTAGATTATCACTCTTCCTATGATGCTAGGAGTTTGCTACAATTAATTAGTTGAATACAGTGAATAAGAGTTTGGATTTTGGAGAGTCAGTCTGAGTTCATATCCTAGCATCACCACCCAGCAGCTGGGCATAATCTTACTGTTTTGGGCCTCACTTTTTTTTCATCTGTAGAGTGGAGCTAACCTGAGTGCTACTAATGTTATAAGAGTGGCGAGGAATAAGCCAAATAATTCTTACTGTGCTTAACATGGTGTCAGGTAAATAGCAAACACTTGCCAGTGTTATCCATCTATTAAAGTAAAAGCAGTGGAAATGGGAGCAGGTAGTAAGGTTTCTTAATTTCAAATAGCACAGTCAGAACAATAACAATGCTTACACACAGGCAGCACTTTCAGTTAATAAAGCACTTTCACTAAGTTGTTTCATTTGCTCCTCACAATTGCCCTGTGGTCAGTCAGCCGAGCCAGATCTCATTATCTCTATTTTTTTAGACGAATAAACTGAGACTCAGAGATGGCCCATGATTTGTCCAAAGTTTTATTGCTAGAAAATGGTAGAATCAGGATTTAAACCTATAAATTCTGACTACAAGTTTCGTAATCATCCTACTATTGTACATAAAATCAATGTCTGATGTGTTTTAATGGGCTGGTTAACAGCCTTCTTACCTCAAAAGCAATCCATCTTTTGAAGCTAACTTTTGACTATTTATATAGTGTAGGTCCTTACTGCTCACCGTATGGTCTGCAGACCAGCAGTGGCATCTCCCTGGGAGCTTGCTACACAAACAGAATCCCGGGTCCAGCCAGACTCATTGAATCAGCGTTCTGCACTTTAACAAGATTTCAGGTAGTTCATACACATATGAAAGTTTGGAGGTACTCATACACTAGACTTTTTATTTATTCATTCATTCATTCATCCATTTATTTATTTATTTATTTTGTAACAGGGTCTTGCTCTGTCACCCAGGCTAGAATGCAGTGGCATCATGACAGCTTACTGCAACCTCAAACTCCTGAGCTCAAGTGATCCTCCTGCCTCAGCCTCCTTTGAGTGGCTGGCACTACAGGCGTGTGCCACCATGCCCAGCTAATAGACCTTTTCAAATAGAATCCCTCTTCTTCTCCCTACACCCCTTTTCTTTATTCCTATATGCTTACACCATTGGCCTCTCGGACTGTTTGGTACAACTGCAGCGAATCCCTCCTCCTTCCCCCATATGCCCTAAAAACCTTTAAAGTTACAAATCAGAGAAGCATACATTTGAGTCTAAAGGAACAGATCAACTATGTTAAAAGACAGCTGATGTACACTGCTCTTGGGACTGCAAATTAGTATAACTCCTGTGGAAAGTAATTTGGAGATATCTCAAAGAGCTAAAAATAGAAATATCATTTGATCCAGCAGCCCCACTACTAGGCATCTACCCAAAGGAAAAAAAGACATTCTATAATAAAGACATCTGCACTCATATATTTATGGCAGCACAATTCACAATTGCAAAGATGTGGAAACAACCCAAGTGCCCATCAGTCCATGAGTGGATTAACAACATGTGGTATACGTATACTATGGAGTTCTACGCAACTACAAAAATCAATGGTAGCACTTATCTTATCCTGGATAGAGCTCATTGAGCCCATCCTTCAAAGTGAGGCATCACAAGAATGGAAAACCCAGTACCACATGTACTCGCCATCAAATTGGTACTAACTGATCAACACTAAGGTGCTCACATGGTAGTACTATTCACTGGGTGCCGGTCAGGTGGGGAGAAGGTGGGGGGGGTAAACTCACAACTAACGGATGCAGAGTGCACTATATGACAAAAGCACACACTTGTAGGCCTGGCTTGGGTGAGGCAAAGGCATTATACATAACCAAAATATTTGTACCCCCATAATATTCTGGAAAAAAAAAAAGACAGCTAATGAAATCACTAACTTACCTTTTCAGGGGAATTTTCTCTCCAGGCCTGACCACCCAGGTTACCCTCTTCAGTCCCTGCTAGCTGGACAATTTGGGATCTCAGAAATTCACCAAAGCTATGGTTCTAATAATCAGGGATTTGATGTCACCATAGTCTGGTAAAGGTCATAATGAGATGGCATGGCTGTGAAACTGTGTATACCTGGTGACAGCCTTGCTCTTCCCAATTCGGTAATCACAAACACCTCTGAATTCAGTGGGGCAGACCAGCACCAGTTAAGTTTACTTGGAAAGTTCTGGTGATTCCTTTCCCTAGCACCAAAGGCAGAGAGGAGGACATTTAAGAGTGGTATATAGGTAGGCAGGTAAGTTTGCAGTTGGACTTTCCCTCTCCGACATTCCACTTGGAATGTGGCTCATGCGACCCTTCAACCCCCACTCGCGAGTGCCCTCCTGCCTGTCTTCTACCTGGGGCCTCAGCCTGCCTCCCAGCCCCCTTGCTTCTCCTGCCAACTCTTTTGAAACTAAACCCTTCTCCTGCCCCAGTCCTCTGTCCACCCACCCGCTGGCCTCCGACTGGTGTTCTGGGATGCTCTGCCAACCTCGGCCTCTCCTGCCGGGCTACCCCTGTCCTCTCCTGGCTGAGCAGGCATCCGGCTCTCTCCCAGAGGCTGGAGGACCTTCTGCGATGGAGGACAGGACTTCTCCCACTCCTTCCACCCAGTAGGAACCAGCAAGCAGTTGATCTTCTTGCAAACCAGGGATGTTCCCACTTTATGACCCTGTCACCTCGTCTCCTCCGAAGTCTCCGCTTCCTCTTCTCACACCTTCACCTTCTTCCAGGACTTCAGTGCCAAGTTCATATGTCCCTCCATACCTCATGCTGTCCTGCCATTCCTGGAGAACTCAGCACCCGTGGGAATGGCCTAACAACATTCTGACTTTACAAGTCCTAAGCCCCTAAACTCTTAAGTCTTTCCTCGTCACCAACCAAAATTTTTTTTTTTTTTTTTTTTTTTTTGAGACAGAATGTCACTCTCTTGCCGGGGGCAAGTGCCGTGGCGTCAGCCTAGCTCACAGCAACCTCAAACTCCTGGTCTCAAGCAATCCTACTGCCTCAGCCTCCCGAGTAGCTGGGATTACAGGCATGTGCCACCATGCCCGGCTAATTTTTTCTATATATATATTTTTAGCTGTCCAATTAATTTCTTTCTATTTTTGGTAGAGGTGGGGTCTCACTCTTGCTCAGGCTGGTCTCGAACTCCTGAGCTCAGAATGATCCGCCCACCTCGGCCTCCTGATTCATTTTTATAAAGCTAATGTAACCTAAACCTGACAATAGGTGGTACAAGAAGATACATGAATATAGATTTAAAAACCCTAAATAAAATATTGTTAGAGTCCAAAAACATTCAAAAAAATCTGTCAGTTGGGTGCAGTGGCTCACGCCTGTAGTCCTAGCATTCTGGGAGGCCAAGGTGGGAGAATCGCTTGAGCTCAGGAGTTCGAGATCAGCCTGTGCAAGAGTGAGACTCCCATTTCTACTAAAAATAGAAAAAATTAGGCAGGCATGGTGGTGCACGCCTGTAGTCACAGCTACTCGGGAGGCGGAAGCAGGAGGATTGCTTGGGCTCAGGAGTTTGAAGTTGCTTTGAGCTAGGCTGATGCCACGGCACTCTAGCCTGGGCAACAGAGAGAGACTTGTCTCAAAAAAAGATGTGAAATTTAGTGTACTTCTAATTAGAATTCTGCTTGGTTTTTGTTATTGTGGATTGGACAAAATGGTATTTAGAGTTTTTATGAAAGAATAAATGTGGAGGCCGGGCGCGGTGGCTCACGCCTGTAATACTAGCACTCTGGGAGGCCAAGGTGGGTGGATTGTTTGAGCTCAGGAGTTTGAAACCAGCCTGAGCAAGAGCAAGACCCCGTCTCTACTAAAAATAGAAATAAATTAATCGGGCAACTAAAAATATATAGAAGAAATTAGCCGGGCATGGTGGCGCATGCCTGTAGTCTCAGCTACTCAGGAGGCTGAGGCAGAAGGATTGCTTGAGCCCAGGAGTTTGAGGTTGCTGTGAGCTAGGCTAACGCCTCGGCACTATAGCCCGGGCAAAAGAGTGAGACTTTGTCTCAAAAAAAAAAAAAAAAAAAGAATAAATGTGGAAAAATTGCTAAGAAAATTTTGAAAAGGAACACTAGTCAGGGTAGACTTGCCCTACCAGTTGTAAAAATATTCTGTAAAGCTACAGATATAGAAAGTTATTGGCAAAAGAATAGACAAACAAATCAGTGTAGCAGAATAACATTCGGGAATAGATCTAAGAATGCATGGAAATTTAATATATGATAAAATTGGCTTTTCATTGCAATAAAGTTTAGATTTTTTTTTTTTTTTTTTGAAACAGAGTCTCACTCTGTTGCCTGGGCCAGAGTGCCATGGCATCAACCTAGCTCACAGCAACCTCAAACTCCTGCCCTCAAGAACTCTACTGCCTCAGCCTCCTGAGTAGCTGCGACTACAGGCATGCGCCACCATGCCTGGCTAATTTTTTTCTATATGTTTTTAGTTGTCCAGCTAATTTCTTTCTATTTTTTTAGTAGAGACAGGATCTCGCTCTTGCTCAGGCTGTTCTCAAACTCCTGAGCTCAAATGGTCCTCCTGCCTCAGCCTCCCAGAGTGCTAGGATTATAGGCATGAGCTACCGCACCCGGCCAGATTTGTTCTTTTTTAAAATTTATTTTTCATTTTATTATTATTTTTTTTAGAGAGGGGCTCTCACTCTGTCACCCAGGCTGGAGTGCAGTGGAACAATCATAGTTCACTGCAGCCTCAAACTCCTGGGCTCAAGTGATCCTCCCAAGTAGCTGGGACTACAGATATGCCCCATGATACCTGGATAATTTTTTTCATTTTTTTTTTAGAGAACGAGATCTCACTGTGTTGCGCAGCCTGTTCTCAAACTTATGGACTCAAATGATCCTTCCACCTTGGCTTCCCAAGTAGCTCAGATGATAGGCTTGAGCCATTGCACCTGGCTTGAGTTTTTTTTCTTTTCTTAAATGATGTTCGGAATAACTGGCTATCCATTTAGAAAATAATAAAGTTAGTCCTTGCTTCACACTTTATATACAAATAAATTCCAAGGAGACAAAAGAAGTAAATGTAAAAGTAAATAATTAAAAGGACT
Source organism: Avahi laniger (assembly GCA_963575035.1). Taxonomy (NCBI): domain Eukaryota; kingdom Metazoa; phylum Chordata; class Mammalia; order Primates; family Indriidae; genus Avahi; species Avahi laniger. The sequence goes on from CAUYSK010117963.1 coordinate 7,985, forward strand.
AGAAGAAGATGTGGAAGAAATTAAAATTAAGAAGTTTGATTATATCCAATACTGGCAAGACAAGAAAAACAGGTACTCTTATATGCAATTGGTGGGAGAGTATGTTGTGGTATATAAACTTTTCAGAAAATAATTTGTTGACGTATTTGTTTTTTAAAAGATATAAGCCTTTTCCACTTTAAAGTTCTACTCAATAACATGAATACAGAAGGTATAGATAGAAGAAATGTTTTCTACAGCATTATTTGTAATAAATTACAAGTAACTCAAATGTCCGTTTGTAGAGGCATGACTGAATAAATTATAGTTCATCTATTCAGAAGAACACAGTGGAGCCACTGAAAAGACTAAGATGGATCTTTGTAAACTGACCTGCAATGATAGCTGTGATTTATTGTAAAGTTGGAAAGAATAAGTTGTACATCAGTGACCTAAGACCTCCTTGGAGCTAAAGGTGGTTATATTATAGTTAGGTGGAAAGGGGAGAGGGTGGCATTAATTCAGGTAGTAGCCTGTACCTGTTAGGCCATGGTCATGGCTCTGGAAATACAAAGCTGAAGAAGACACAGGAGGTGCCCTCAGGTAGTTCCCAGCCTAGTGGCAAAGGTCAGTCCGCATGCGGCATCTTTATGAAAAGCAGCAAAATGTGGAGCAGAGGTGGGAGACATTCTGACAAGGAAGGGCAGAAAGGTAGTTCTGGAGGGTAGGGAGTTCTGGGAGTGCTAGATAACTCAGTGGTCGAAAACTTGAAGTAAGGCCGTAGATTATCCGGGCTGGACGGCCTGTGGGGAGAGGGCTGTTGTCTCGGGTTGGGCATGATATCTTCCCAGCATAGCACCTTCTAGCTTGACTGGTCTTGAGGCCTGTAGTGAAAGCTTACTCACTTTCACTCTGGCCTTGAGACTTTGCAGGTGACCTGTTCTCTGTAGACCTGCTGCTAGTGACTTTGCCCTTTCTTTCACCTTTTTTTCCCTTTTAACTTCCATGATCCTTATTCATTTTCTCCCACCTGGATTTGAGCTCGGAGGGGCATTGGGATTGGAAAGTTTAGGCAGAGCAGGAGGAGGCAAGGAAATAGAATCATGGGGCTTTCTTCTTATTGTTTTCTGACTCCATACCTTCCGTTTTCTCTTGGCAGACCCTCTTCTGGCTGTGCCCAAGTGCTGTCTCACCCTGGGCACACACCTGTCACCAGCTTGGCTTGGGCCCCCAGTGGGGGGCGGCTGCTCTCAGCTTCACCTGTGGATGCTGCTATCCTTGTGAGTTGGCCCCCACCCCTCTCATGGTCATTTCAGCCACCCCTCAGCCTTGAGGAAAGCACATTCTTCCACTGCTGTTGGAAAATACCAGGGGAAGGAGAGTGATCATTGTCCATTCAGTCTTCACCCTATCCAGGGAAGGAGCTTTACCATCCAGACTACTCAGATTTAAAATTCTGCCTGCTGCAGTTATAAACATAAACCTGTGCCCTCATGGTGTTTGTTCTTTTTTTTTAAGACTTTATTTATTTAGTTTTTTGAGATAAAGTCTTGCTCTGTTGCCCTGGCTAGAGTACAGTGGTGCAATCAGATCTCTCTGCAACCTCAAACTCCTGGGCTAAAGCAATCCTCCTGCCTCAGCCTCCCAGTAGCTGGGACTACAGACATGCACCATCACGCCCAGCTAATTTTTCTATTTTTTGTGTAGACGGGGTCTCATTCTTGCTCAAGCTGGTCTCAAAGTCCTGAGCTCAAGTGATCATCCCACTTTGGCCTCCCAGAGTGCTAGGATCACGGCAGCCTCTTTCAGACTTTTCAAAACAGAACCAATGTACCTTTATGCTCAACAGTCCTGTTCCTGCATTCTCTCCTTTGGTTTTTTGTATGTTAAAGAGGGCAGCCCATGGTGAGATGATAGGGTGCTCGAGTTTTCTGTCTCACTCTCCTGCCCCGAACTCTCCTAGGTATGGGATGTCTCAACAGAGACCTGTGTTCCCCTTCCCTGGTTTCGAGGAGGTGGGGTTACCAACCTGCTCTGGTCCCCAGATGGCAGCAAAGTTCTGGCTACCACTCCTTCAGCTGTCTTTCGGTGAGTGGGAGAAGAGTAGAGGGAGTCCAAGGCCCTAGAGAAAGGCACTTGGCTCCTGGAACCTGTGCCAGAGGGAGGTAGGTCCAAGTTTTGGAACCTAGAGGCCCTAAGCTGTCATTTGCTTCTCTCTGGCTCAGAGTCTGGGAGACCCAGATGTGGACTTGTGAGAGATGGCCTACTTTGTCAGGGCGCTGTCAGGTAAGAGGAAACTGTAATTCACAGAAGCTGGGGAGATGAGTCCAAGGGGCCCCTGATCCCTCAAGCCTGGCCACCTCTACTTCTTTCCCTCCTACATTCCCCTGTAGACCTCCCTTCTTCTGCCTTTTGCTCCCTGACCTCAGACTGGCTGCTGGAGCCCAGATGGAAACCGACTGCTGTTCACTGTTTTGGGGGAGCCACTGATTTACTCCTTGTCATTCCCAGAACATTGTGGTGAGTTAGTTTGACGCTTTAGGATACAGACTATCTGAGGTGGTCAGAGGGGGGCAGCAACCTCCTGTAAGATGCTACTCTTGAGGGACAAGTATAGACATTTAGGGGACTTCAAGAGTGTTGATACCTGTGATGAGCTGGTCAGGGACTAGTGAGAGGCCCATTTCCGGCACATAAGAATGTCTGCTCTTATCCACAGGTGAGGGAAAGGGGTGTGTTGGAGGTGCAGAGTCAGCAACAATTGTGGCAGATCTGTCTGAGACAACAATACAGACACGGGATGGTGAGGAGAGGTGAGCTGAGTGGTTGAGGGAGCAGCAGTGGATGGAAGGTGGGAGGGACCACACTGAGCTCTCCTATCCTAACCTCCTATCCTCACCCGTAGACTTGGGGGAGAGGTCCACTCCATGGTCTGGGACCCCAGTGGGGAACGTCTGGCTGTGCTCATGAAAGGTAAGAGGCAAGGATGAAGGGCTTTGTTCAGGCCACAGCCATCATCCCCATTAATCAGGTGCATGCCCTGGCCTGTAGTTCTCTGCCCCTGCCTGGAACTCTGCCTTCCAAATATTTTCCTATCCCTGGAGCTGTTTCTTACAGGAAATCCGAGGGTACAGGATGGTAAACCAGTCATTCTCCTTTTCCGCACTCGAAATAGCCCTGTGTTTGAGCTTCTTCCTTGGTAAGTGCAGGGCACGGCCCTAGAAGGTCTGGCCTCATCACCAGCCTTACCGTACCAAACCCACTTCTACCCTTACCTCCCTTCTGCCTCCAGTTGCCTGCTCACCTTTTCTTCTCCTAGTGGCATTATCCAGGGGGAGCCAGGAGCCCAGGCCCAGGTCATCACTTTCCATCCTTCCTTCAACAAAGGGGCTCTGCTCAGTGTGGTGAGTGTGCCAGGCTGCTGAATTTTGGGGGGTGGGGTGGGGAACCTGAGGGCCTGGGCTTCTGTGTGGTTCTGCCAAGTGGCCTTCTTTGGGCTCAGGCTCTCATGCTTTTCTTTCCCCTCTGTAGTGCTGGTCCACAGGCCGAATTACCCACATCCCTCTGTACTTCGTTAATGCCCAGTTTCCACGTTTTAGCCCAGTGCTTGGCCGGGCTCAAGAGCCCCCAGCTGGGGGTGGAAGCTCTACTCATGACCTGCCCCTCTTTACTGAAACATCCCTAATCTCTGCCCCTTGGGACTCTCTCCCAGGGCCCCCACCTGCTCGGCCCCATTCCTCTCATCCCCATACCCAATAATAAAAAATGTCTTGTTTTCCACTCAATTACCATACTCCATCTTTTCCAGGGAGCTGCATTGGGGTATAGTTGGGGGTGGGGGGGCGGCATAGACTTTGGGCTAAGGTCCTACTCTGTCACTTTTTAGCTACTTCTGTGAATTTGGTCAAGTTATATAACCCTAAGGACGTGGACAGTTTTCAATGATTTGGAAAGCAAAGCTGGGAAGTTAGTGTGAAGAAAGGTAATACCTAGCATTGAGTTATGCACTATTCCCAAGTTTGAGCAAGCTCTCAGAATGGTGTAGAGCAGTGGTCCCCAACCTTTTTGGCACCGGGGACCTTTTTTTTTTTTTTTGAGACAGAGTCTCATTCTGTTGCCTCAGCAAGTGCTATGTAGGCTGGTCTCGAACTCCTGAGCTCAAGGGATCCTCCTGCCTCGGCCTCCCAGAATGCTAGGATTATAGGCATGAGCCACTGAGCCCAGCCAAGGACCATTTTCATGGAAGACAAGTTTTCCACAGATTGCGGGGGCGGGGGGGGGGGGTCCCGTGGTGGTTTCAGGATGATTCAAACACATTACGTTTATTGTGTACTTTATTTCCATTCTGATTACATTGTAATATATACCAAAATAATTATACAACTAACCATAGGTTGGGGACCCCTGGTATCAGGCAATAATGGGTCAAAGACTGGGTTAGTATGAGATGGAAGAAATTTTACTGGACTAGGAAGTTTGTGGGAGGCTTGGGCGCTGGGCCAAGGTGGCACGGGCCATGTTCAAGGCACCCTCTCGGGTGTGGTGCCCACCAATGAAGCCGCTGGCATGGACAAAGATGCAGCCAGGAATCCCACTGACCTGGTCCAGGGCCTTGTCCCGAAGACCTCGCCAGGGCTCTGGCAGAGGCAGCCTACAAATGAGCAGAAAGAGGGAGTTGGTGGGAGCAAATGGAGGCCTGAGGAGCCAAGGGAAAGGGGAGCAGAGTAGAGGTCAAGGGTAACAGCCTTCTCCTTGGGGCCTCACCGGCTTTGGAATGAGTGGGGCTCTTTGGGCACACACTGTACTCGCCACTGTCCAGCCTGGTCAGTGTAGATAACAAAGGTGATGGCAACCGGGGGAGACAGCCCAGATTCCAAGTGGTAGAGATGCTCCTTCCAGGGACATCCTCCTTTTGCCAGTTCCACTATCTCCCCACTGGGGTCTACCTGAAAAGGGAGTGGAGCATAGCTAGAAGGTTTAGGGTAGAAGCAGGAGCCCCTGCTGCCCAGCAGCCTGTCAGCAGTCACTGATGCCCAAGCTACAATGCCTCCTCCTAGGCCTGTACCTGAAATCGCTGAGCCAGGGCCTCTTCCACCAAGGCCCGGGCTGGCAGCCAGCTGTGTTGGTAGAAATCCAGTCTCTGCAGAAACTCCTCTTTAACCAGATCCATTGCACGCTTGAACCCTGCCTGGGAATGGCAGGAATCAGAACTATGGTGCTGGCCCAAACTTTGAATTTGCTAAGGGCTTAGGAGGAACAAACACTCCCGAGGTTCCTACGTGTCTCAGGGTCTCTTTCCCAGGGGCCCTCCTTACCTCAGTGTCTTGATCAGGCTGGTTCCACGTAGGATTAAGTCGAGCAACCCGGGCACTCAAGGTAGTGGTCAGTGCGTATCGAGGCTCCCCCTCCTCCCACTGAGAGATCCCATTGTCCACTGCATCCACCTCCTCCACAAAGTTCTCGTACATCTAAGGCAAGGGAAATGCTCTTGAGGCTACCTACCACTTGTGTAAAGTCTCACAGCTTTGAAAGTATTTTCGTACGCACTCTTTCATTTAATCTTCACAATAGCCCTGTGAGGATCTCAACATTAATAGGTGGAGGAAAGGAAGAATTGGGAGTTCAGTGGCTTGTTCAAGGCTGGAGAACTAACAGTGCTGGGACTGGAATTCAAATCACTTGATTTCTAATCCAGTGCTCGCTCTAGTGCGCAAAGCCAAGGCCGACATGTGGGGGCCACTGACTTTTTTTTTTTTTTTTTTTTTTTTTTTGAGACAGTCTCACTCTGTTGCCCTGGCTAGAGTGAGTGCCGTGGAGTTAGCCTAGCTCACAGCAACCTCAAACTCCTGGGCTCAAGAGATCCTCCTGCCTCAGCCTCCCGAGTAGCTGGGACTACAGGCATGCACCACCATGCCCGGCTCATTTTTTCTATATATTTTTAGCTGTCCAATTAATTTCTTTCTAGTTTTTAGTAGAGATGGGGGGTCTCGCTCTTGCTCAGGCTGGTCTCGAACTCCTGAGCTTAAACAATCCACCGGCCTCGGCCTCTCAGAGTGCTAGGATTACAGGCGTGAGCCACCGCGCCCAGCCGGGGCTACTGACTTTTGAACAAGGAAGGTCTCCAGTTCCTAGCGGGGCTCTGTAGCAGTGGATCCTGATGGCTGAGTGGGGTGGGTAGGCTATTCAGAATAGTGACATTAAGGAGGGACAGGAGAGTCTGGTCAAGCACAAAAGTCAAGTGCTGGACTAGACATCAAGAGCTGGACGTGGGGTTATGGGTTCCAGGGAAGCCTATAATGTGCCACATAGTATCAGCAGTTGCTGCATCTCCTGAGTCTGAAGAAGTGGGAAGATAATGCCTCAACACTCTCAGGGCAGAAACAATATGGCATGTGCTTTCTGCAAAACTGCCCTATAAAATAGGCCTCCATAGGAATACACCTGTGGTATGTGCATGTAAAAGAGTGCTACTCAGGGAGAGCTGAAAAAGGTGGGTCTGGATGCCAACCTTACGCTCGGTGAAAACATGGGTTTAATTTAGTCAATTGCTTAGAAACCCTTCAGCAGTGGAAGGGAAAATTGACCCAGGCAGTCTAAAACCTCCAAAACCTTCCAAAAACTTTAGTCATGGAGGCATTAGATGGATAAGCTAAAACAGACCTGAACTCAATAGTCTACAAGCAAGAAACACAGCTGACTAATCAGGTGTGACTTGTGCAAGGCACAGGAGAAGGGTTAAGTAGGTGTCCTTTGATCTGATATGCATGCCAGGGCTATTAGTCTGTTCTTTCCCCAGTAGCAAGACGGTGCTTGCAAAGGACCCTGGTGGAACCTGAAGATACTTTCATAATAAAACTCTTCCTAGCTGAGCTTCCCAACTCATGTGCCACCAGTGAATTACCGTGGTCCCTACGATATGCTCCCCTCAACCTTCGGGGCAGCCAGAAATTCTCAGCCAGATGCTTCCAAACATAAGCAGCCTCCCTCTGTTTACCTAAAAGTACTAAACAATCATTGTTTACATATGTCAAGAAAAAGATTAGGAAATGCTGCTTTTATGGTTTTCAAAGCTCTTCCCCACATATTATGTTATCACTTCTCACAACTACCCCAAGATATAGGCAGGGAAGAGACCTTCTGAGCCGGACTGAGGGAGAAGATGAGTGTTGGGCCCCACTAAAGGCTAGGAATCCTGATCTGATGCTCAGTTCTGAGAGTGGCACGAGTGCCACACCCAGCCTGGTGGAGACGTGTGGGACATCTCTGTCCTCAGGTCCCCACCTTATCATAGAGGGTGCCCACCATGCTGTCCTCTTCACTAGTGCCCAGCAACTGGGCCAGCAGCTTGTGCCCGAAGTGCAGATAGATGAGTCCCGCACTGCTCAGCTTGGTCTGCCACGGCTTCCCAGGGGACAGGGAGCTCATGGTCTCTGTGAAAGACCTGAGGAGCAGAGGGAGGCAGGGCTGAGGTGAAGGAGCTGGCCCAGTTAACCCACAGTGTGTGCGCGCATACATGCGCATGTGCAGACCCCAGTGGGGTGGGCAGGATGGGGAATATTGCCGGAGTTGGGAGGAGAAAGCCTGGCTGGGAAGGCTTTTGCTTTTCCTTGGGTCAACATGGACCTCAACTAGAGTCTCTATTCATGCATTCATTCAACAGTGGTTAACTCATTTATCAGACATTAGGGATAAAAAACCAAGAGCCTGTCCTTGTATTCAAATTCATCTGCTGGAGGCAGACAAACCACAACCAAGTAAGCGAGTACTCCAGCTAGGTATATAAGGAAAAGGAGGGAGGGAATGAATGAGGCAAGGGTTCAGAGGACAGCCTTCATGCCAGTCCTGAGAGATGAATTAGTGGGTGCTCACCACACAAAGGATGAAGGAACAAAAAGCATTCAGAATAGAGGGAACATGTATGATGGCTAAGAGACAAGTCTCTTCATGAAACTGCAAGAAAGGCAGTTCAGGTATGGGGAGTGAGTGGCAAAAGACAAAGCTGGAAGGGCAGGCAGGGGCCAGACATGCCCTGCTTTAGAATTCGGACTTTATCTGTAGGTAAGGGGGGAGTCACGGGGCAGATTTTAAGCAGGCAGGTGCATGTTAGACACTGCACCAGCCAGCACAGAGAACAGATGCAAAAAGATTACCTGCAATGATCCAGGTGAATAAGGCAGGAATTTGAGCAGTGAGACAGAAAACAGGAAAAGGTATGATAGATGTTAGAAATTGAAACTACAGCTGTGATTTAAGTATTAAGTAAATACAAGAGTATTTATACAATATTCACAAGTTATAAAGACAAATGACATAATAACCCCCCAGAGTTCAAAAAGAACCAAAACTAAATATACTGTTGATGGAAACAAGATGTGCTAAACTATACATAAGAACAAGGGTATGGGCTGGGCATGGTGGCTCACGCCTGTAATCCTTGCACTCTGGGAGGCCAAGGCGGGTGGATCACTCAAGGCCAGGAGTTCAAGATCAGCCGGAGCAAGAGCGAGACCTCGACCCTGTCTCTACTAAAAAATAGAAAGAAACGATCTGGACAACTAAAAATATATATATATAAAAAAAATTTGGCTGGGCATGATGGTGGCACATGCCTGTAGTCCCAGCTACTTGGGAGGCCGAGGCAGAAGGATCGCTTTAGCCCAGGAGTTTGAGGTTGCTGTGAGCTAGGCTGACGCCACAGCACTCTAGCCTGGGCAACAGAGCAAGACTCTGTCTCAAAAAAAAAAAGAACAAGGGTATGATGAACACAAAAATTTAGGATATTGCTTACTTCTGAGGGGAGGTAGGGGACAGGACAGGGAAGAAGCACACAGGTATAGACGCAAAGGTAATAGCAGTGTTCAAGTTCTTAGGCTGGAAGATTGGTTCATGGGTGTTCACTTTATGTTTGATATTTTAGAAATGTTATATTCTTATGTTTCAAATAATGTATAATTTTTAAGTGTACATCAATAAAACAATTTGAAAAAAGGAGTGGTCAATAAAGCCAAGTGCCATAAAGAGGTTAAGGTGAGACCCTGTGCCAGCTCCCTGGTTTGGTGCTGAGGATGCTGGTACCATTTCATTGAGCAGTTCCACAGGGAGTTTGGGAGGGAGGGAGCTGGAGGAGAATGAAAGGAAGGAAACAGATGGAGCCAGGGTCGGCTATTTTTTGAAAAGCAGCTGAGTCCTGAGGATGAGAGATTAGGCTGTAAATATTATGAGAGTTTCCTCCTGATATCATTTATAAAGGTAACCTGTACACTTAAAAAAGAGAGAGAGAAACACAGACTTAAAACATAATCTCTCAGAGGTAATTACTTTTAATAGTGTAGTACAATGGAGGGTTTTGTTTTTTATTCACTCCTTTGTTTCTTTTCAACATGGAAGATGCCTGAGCAGGGTTTTAAGCTGTAGGGAAGGAGAAGTAGAAACACTGGTGGTAGGATTGTGACATGAAGTTCCAAAGAAAAAAGTAATAGATTGGCTAAAAGGTAGAAGATTAACCACCTCCAACAGAAGGGAACGACTTTTCCTGAATTGGTAGGAGAGAGCTGAGAATGTCTGGGGGTGGGAAACTGAGGAAATGCATGCAGGAAAAGCTCAATTTCCTTTAAGAAGAGGCAGGGATTTCTTTTCTTTTTTTGAGACAGAGCCTCTGTTGCCCGGGCTGGAGTGAGTGCCGTGCCGTCAGCTTAACTCACAGCAACCTCAAACTCCTGGGCTTAAGCGATCCTCCTGCTTCAGCCTGCCGAGTAGCTGGGACTACAGGCACGCACCACCATGCCTGGCTAATTTTTTTTCCATATATATATATTTTAATTGTCCAGCTAATTTCTTTCTACTTGTAGTAGAGATGGGGTCTCCCTCTTGCTCAGGCTGGTCTTGAACTCCTGAGCTCAAACCATCCACCCTCCTCGACCGGCCTCCCA